>JAADXX010000908.1:0-10826 GCA_023338025.1 Phytopythium oedochilum
ATCACTACCGTGAGCGTTGGTGCGTAAACATGGGTCGGACATCATGTTTACGACACCCGGCGATCCAAAACAATTAGTGGCGAACACTAATCCATAATTGGATATCGCCATGTAATGGGACTGTTGAATGGCCCATTACAGCGCATTGATGAGCACATTGTGCAAAACCGCGCACGATGCGATCACTTGGGTCTGGCGTTCAAGCGAACGATGATCGACAGGAACTAATAGTCCGCGAAACCGCCCTTTGAACCGCCCAAATGCGCACTCGACAACCATTTGCGTTGTTGAATGCACGTAGTTGTAGTGGCGCTGCTTTCTCGTCAGCCAACCACCACACTCCCGTTCGACATTCGATGTCATCATGTAGGTCGCCAACGTGTAGCCAGCATCGCCGAGGAGGTGAGTGCCCGTAGGGAGTATTGCTTTGATATCTCGACCCAATGTCGAGAGACGCCAAATTTTTTGTCGGACCACGAGCCTGGTCGAATTTCGATCGACATGAAGCATCTGTCAGCGTCCACAACAGCTTGGACATTTAGCGCCGTGTAACCGCGCCTGTAGTACAGTCCCTCGTAGGCGGCAGGGCGCGGTATTCGGATGATGCTGCCATCGAGGGCACCGACGACGCCCGGGAATCCTTTTTTCTCGTAGAACTTTCTCTCGATAGACGTCCACTCCGTTGACGCCGTAGGAAACTTGATAAATTGAGCACCAAGTGCCGGAACGCGCTGTAGGAACACGGCAATGATCTCCTGGACCCATGGCACAGAGATGCCAAATGCATGCGCCGTCTCGCGGTAGCCTCCTTGCGAGCAGAGATAATACAGAAACATGGCGACCTTCTTGGCGAACGAGTGCTCCTTCACGTACTTCTTGACTTCGAATTCGTCCAAACACTCGCGTAGAAGTGCCACGATCTGCGAAAATGTCGCTTTGCCGCACATGAGGTTGCCTCGAAACCACTGGTCGTATGCACTGTCCTCCAGCATGGCCTCGAAGGCTAGCGACGTGGCCACATGACGGAAGTGTTGCTGCTCATGCGGGAGCGCTACTGCGATCACCGTCGCCACCACAGCTGTTGAGTGCACCACGGAGGCTATGACCGCGCCGAGCTCATCGTCGTCAAGGTCCATGACGCTCTCAGGTTGCAAATTGAGCAAGAACAGCGACGCCCGACGGTACAGAGGCTCGCGACCTCTGTATCGAAAAAATAATATAAACATGAGACATACATACATCACTCCTGTTCTCCAAACAGCCAATCAGCAAAGAGCTCATGTATATTTACTCAGAAGTGCCTCAGTTTTTGTTTCCCCGACAACGCTCTTACAGGAAGTCAATAACTTGGAAGTGAGGTCGTGGCTCGAATAACACGCAGCAACCGTTTTACCGTATAGTAACTGACATATCCGACATCAATGCGATCGCCTGTGAGGAATATATATATACCCGTACAAATTAATGATCCATCGATAAAAAATAAAGGATGTGTACGTGTCATTTTGTTCAGGACACATAATCCAAACAAAGAACAACACATTTTCGAAGAAAACAATTTCCAAGTCGTCCGTACTGATTCTACTACAGTACTATGTACTTTGACGCACATACATTATACATTTCTCAACCGTAGACAACACAGTGTCGTAAAACAAAATCGACCTCGCGGAAACGGTGTTGTGTACTGCTGCTTCTGTTAATGATGACTGTGAGGCGTAGTATAGCTCTACGGTTACCGTTGACTACTGCAGCTTCTGCTTCTTTAGTGATGGAGTAATTTACTAGATAATATCGGCTATCAAACCTTCCTACTAGACGGAGTGATTATTCAAGATGCGGTTTCGAACGAATGTTGGAATGAATTCGGCCGCGTACCACGGTTTAGTGTCCTGGAAAAGTGTCTCTTTTCATTGACCACACAATTGTGTCGGGTATGACGAATAAAATAAAATCGAGAGTGATCTAGAGCATGATTGGTTGAAATTGTCTTTCGTATACATAAAAATGTCGGATATGACAGTTACTATACGGTATTTGGCAACTCTGCATTTGCAAAGGCTCTGTCCAAGATCTTATTCCTGAGAATGCGTTTTCGAAAACGAGATTTCCGATAGCACTCGGGTCACAACTTTGCCAGTAAACATCGATACATATTCGGTGGGGCAAACTACGATCTGTGATTCCAGGTTGCACCCAGACCATACTAAATGAAAGACAAATCTTCCGCTTCCTCACAGCGCATGTGTGAGCTACGTAACTGGCTAGTCCAGTTACACTCTGCATTTTATGGCGGGAACAGGTCTCACGAAGCCCAAATCCTTGTTATGAACTGCTATACTGCTAGCCTTCTATAAGTATTACTAAATGGATGGTGCTGGCGCCTGTGTCATTCGCGATATTTACTGGTTGTTGCATTATGATGGATTTTTATACTTGTTTGTAGTGCGGCGTTTACAATAATGTTATAGACAATTTTCTCTAAAACTAACTAAAAAGCTTTCAGTTGGTCGAAATGTTTTTATTTTTATCTCGCAGCCCAATCACACGGAGACGAGCGGTGGATTCTTGAGCGCGGTGAACACTCGGCCGTTGGCTGTGAAGTGCTTGCCATTCATCGACACTTCGACGGCAAAGTCCCCAGCAACAGCAAACCTGGGCACTTGGCACACGATCTCGCCCGTCTCGGCAATGAACTTCCCGACACTTCCGCGCTGGAGGCATCCTTCAGTCAGTGGAGTGAAGCGCACCGTCACATCCTCGCAGGCCCAGAACCCGCTCCCTTGTATTCGGAGCTCATAGCCGCCGGTCAGCTCGCCACACACGGGAGTGATGCTTTTCACACGCGTCGGGGCAAACGCGTACAGGTTTCTTGGCCCGCACACCACCGAGGAGATGAACACGTCGCGAAACTGGTCGACTAGCCGAGGCGTGAACTCGCACACAGTCTCGTTGTGCCCGAGGTTGCCGTACTTACCGCAGCCCCATGTGAAGAGTTGGTTGTGCTGGTCAAGCGCTGCCGAGTAGCCGCATCCGGCAAAGATTTTCGTCCACTTGACCCCGCCTGGGACCAGAGCTGGCACATTGGAGCCCCCGATCGGATCGAGAAGGCTGCAATCCGTCTTCTCGGAAGCAGAGCCGCTGTCAATGCCGCCGAGACCAAGCTGTCCGTATGTGTTTAGTCCCCACGCGAAAAGCTCACCACTAACAGTCACTGCCAATGCATGGGCAGATCCACACGCGATCCCGGTGAACGGCGAGCCGTCGGAGCCACTGCGTATCAAAAGCCGCAGCTCGGACGAGTACTTCTCTTCGGAAGTAGACGCGTAGGTAACCCCGACAAAGCGCTCACCAAAGCGATAGATGCTACCGTCTTCCAGCAAAACTACCGTGAGCAGATCACCGCAGCAGACATCTGCAACACGAGGCTTGGACAAGAACCCGCCCACGTACTTTGGCCACGCACAGATGCTGTGAACCACTGCGTTGAGCTCGTTGGAGAGGGTCCGCAGCGAATGCCCGAGCTGCCCTTCAAAGTTTCGCCCCCATGTGTAGAGATCGCCCTTGTTCGTGACCGCGGCCGAGTGATGTCGACCGCACGATATCTTGGTGAACAGGAGGTCCTTCGAGACTTGTACTGGGTGTGGGATGTTCGCGTCCATGTCTTGCTTTCGTGGCGATGTCGACGGCGAGGAAACTCCTCGGTCGCTGTCCGAATCGAATTGCGTTGGTGTCGTCGACACTCGTTGACGACCCAGCCGCGCGTTGGAGTTGCTCGAGCGACCCAATTCGCCGTATGCAAATTCAGCATCGCCTCGCGTTCCCCAGGAGAAGAGCTGGCCGTCGAGAGATAGTGCGACGCAATAGTCCTTCCCACCCGCAAGGTGACAGACCTTCACATCTTGCAGTCCAGCTGTCACGGTCCGGCCGAGGCAGATCGAGCTGGACGGGCCTTGGCCCGGTGCGTGGGCGCTCCATTGGAGCGTCCACGCACCGACGAGAGCCACGAGCTCATCCCCAGCTGCAAAGAGACCGCGGATCTTGCTGCCGCGAAGCACATCAACTACTGCAATCTCGCCGCGCGACTGATCTCCACTCACGTACACAAGGCCGAGGCTGCCGTCCATGCCGCTAGTACGACCACTCTGTGAGTCCCTGCTCGCCCGAATCGAGTCCCCAAAAGGCTTCGCACTTGCGCAAATAAAGCGACTCCAGCGGTTTTACTGGCGCCAGCCGCGCTGAAGCAACACGAGAGATAATAAAAGGTTTCTAGAAGGCCTGACGCCGTTGCAGCGAGCCTCGAACCAGCAACGGGCGGCTCCAAAGAGGACGCGATCGCTTCAACGAGGAGCAGCTCAATGCGGATGCCTCGCAAAACATCTGGATGAGTTCAGAACGAGCATGAACTAAACCGCCAAAATAGGATTATATAGTAGATTGAAAGGGATATCAAAACATTGAAAATATGCTGAACCAGTCACTATCTCACTCAGTATAACTCTTTGCGACACAGCACGCTTTACTAGTCAAACGACCAGACCACGTTCGGCACCAAGTCCGGCGCATTTTGCTCGAGTTGGCATGCCGAGAACGCTGCCGCTCCTCCTCGCGCTCGCAGGCACGCTGCGCCTCGGCGACCACGCGTCTGCAGCCTCGTGGCAGTTTGACTCGGCGCCAAAGCCTGTGGATGGCGCGCGGCAACTCGGGAGCTCGCTGACGTGCGAGCTGGACGGCGTGCGGATTCGACACCAAAGCGCCAGGTACCTGTTCGGCCGACCGCACCGCGCGGGCAGCGTCTACGCTACGTGCGTGGACCGTCAGCTGCGCTGCTATGAAGACACGGGGATTGCAGACGCGCCGTCGCTGAAGAGCAAGGAGATCGACTGCTCGCCGGAGGCGCTCGGCGAGCGGAAGAAGCGCCGCTCGCTGGGCATCGCCGTCAACCAGGCCGAGGACGTCTGGCCGAATGGAACGCTGTGGTACCGCGTCGACAACGACTCCTTCACAGACGTGCAGCTCGCCACCATACGCGCTGCAATCGACTTCTACGCCCAAGTCGACGTGAACATTACGCTCAAGGAGTGCGAGCCGGAGTCGCTGTGCGGTGGCAAGTACCTGAGCATCGAACAGGACGAAGACGCGTGCTACGGTTACGTTGGGTACTTGGATGACGGCGAGCCCCAAGCGATGAACCTCGGCGAAACCTGCCTCGAAGAAGGCGGTGTTGGCAGCGTCGTGCACGAGTTGGGCCACGCCTTGGGGCTTTACCACGAGCACAGGCACCCGAACCGCGAGGTCATCGTGCTCACAGACCTAAACTTGCCCGTGTCAGCCGACAACTACGCCAAGGAGACGGACGCACTGCTGACCGCGTACGACCCGACTTCGATCATGCACTACGGCCGGAGTGCCGGCCTGTGCTTTCCCAAGAGCCACTACCCGCTCAAGGCGTTCTGCGACGTGGACCAAACCGTCAACTGCATCATGCCTGTCGAACAGCATTGCAACTCATCGAGGGACAGTGAGATCGGACAATTGGCGGTGCTCAGCGCGGGCGACATCTACGCGCTTCGAGCGCTTTACGGCTCCCGCGACGGCCGGAACAGCACCGCCATGGACATGCAGGTGCCGACCGTTTCGACCTCTTCCACCTCCTCGTCCACTTCTCAAGCAGTGAACACAGACAAAGACGCGTCGACTGCGGGCGAGGCAGACAGCGAAGCCTTCACCTTTACGTCCACAAACGAAGAGAGCTCGGTGGTCTCGTCGGGAGCCATGGATGATAGCGTGTACCAACCAGGCGATGTCCACAGTGACGAGTAGAGCAGGAGAAAGTCGCTGTCTCGACTGCGCCAGAATGTGACGTGGGTTTTGATGTCGCGCTCATATCTGGCAGTTTGGTACGAGTAGGTCCTATGCAACGTCACGATGGCCAGCAACATGTTGATCCCATTGCGCCCGTAATGCAGTTGCTACCGTCGACCACGCCGCAATTCCAGGACGGCAGTGGTGCACCACGTACACTGCTGGTGTCTATGCTGCCACCTTCGCCTTTGGTCGCACCTCGGCTTGTTGAACCGTGTGCAAGAAGATCTCGTCGTTCGGGTGGCTGCAGCAATCAAAAGCACAACAATAGTCAGCGACCGCCTCTCGACACGCAAGGCTCCGCTCCTGCACGTACTCCTTCTCTCCTTCCTCGTACGTGTACGACGAGGCGATCGCGAGCACCGAGCCGTCGTGGTTGAAGTCGAGCGCGGCGATACTCGTGGGGAACTTGCGCAGGTGCGTGATGCGCTTCTTGTTGTCTCCGTCCCAGAGGTTGACGATGCCGTCGCAGCCGCCGCTCGCGAACGTGCCGAACGTCGGGTGGAAGGCGATCGCGTTCACTGGATAAATAACGACCTGCTCGTCCACCTTGCCGCGGTGGCACTTGAACGCGTAGCTCTTCTTCTTGGCCTTCTCCGCCGGCTCGGCACCGGAGTCGCTGTCCCCAAAGTACTCGAGCGCGACTCGCCCCTCGATCGAGCCGAGCGCGTAGCCTCCCAGGTCCGGGAACACGGCCACGCAGCGCGTCTGGTACTTGAGCGGCGACTCCTTCTTCTCGAGCGGCTGCGCAAAGTTCCGCAGGTCGTACGCCGCGACCTGGCGGCTCGACGTGGCTGCGACCAGCAGGTGGCGGTGCGCGTCCATGCCGAACACCTTGCCGTCCAGCTTGGCCTCCTGGATCATGGCGTTGTTGCCGTTGCGCACGTCCCAGACCTTGACGGCGCCGTCCCAGCCGCCGCTGATCGCGAGCCCGAACTCGCGCGAGTACGCCACGTGGCGCACGGCCGCGTCGTGCGAGCCGAACCGCGCCACCGCCTTGGTGTGCAGGTCCACCTGCGAGACGCCGCAGTCCAGGCCGCCGGCGAACGCCTCGCTGTCGCTGCCGCCGAAGCAGCTCGCCAGCACCGGGTGGTCCAGCTCGGCCTTGCCGCGCAGCCGCGCTCCTTCATACACGCGCAGCGACCCGTCCCACGAGGACGCCAGCAGCAGACTCTTGTTGCCGGACCGGCTGAAGCGCAGCGCCGTCACGCCGTCCGTCGGCGGCGCCAGGATCGCCACCTCTTCCTCCGCCATCGCTTCCGTTGGGAAGTTTTTTCCGCTACTGTTGGCTGTTTACCTGCTTTCACTAAATATACGCTTTTCATTATTTAACGCCAAATTAATTGACTGTACTGTAATGTCCTTTTGTACTTATTTCCCCATCGAGAATAAAAGCAAACGAATTTAATTGGATAAATATAATTGTTTCTTTCGCGACGACCTTCACTCTTGACGGTTGTATATTTTAGCGCAAACTACAACTTTTCGGGAAAGAATGGTACACTTAACTTAAGTGCCAAATTCCTAGATAAAGTATCCACACAACGAGCGAGCGAGAGCGTGCTGTCATACCGAACGCCAGTCAACAGAGGCGAGTGGCGTCTCATCCAGAAGGCCGAGCCGAGGGGCGAACGAGACGCGAGAATGGGGCGCACGGAGCGCGCGCGCGGCCGCTCGGGCGGGATCTTCCGCTCGCTGAGCCGCATGCAGCTCACGGGCTCGTCGGGCGCGTCGACTGGCGCGGAGCTGGCGCGCGACGCGCAGTGGAAGCGCACCGGCGTTCCCGGGCGGCTCGAGACGGTCGCGGACCTGCCGGCGCCGCTCGTGGCGGCCATGGACCAGCAGGAGACGCGCGCGTACGAGCGACAGATGGCGTACAACGGGCGCAAGCGCAGCATGGTGGGCCTCGTGCGCGACATGTACGAAATCCTGGACAGCGTCGCGCAGGAGAAGAAGGGGCTGCGCCGCATCCTGCACGAGCTGGTGCAGCGCCTGCTGGACCCGAACGGCGTCTACTCGTCGGGCGACGACGCCGCGAGCGATGTGTTCGACGCGCTTCCCCCCGCCGTGGCCGCCGAGAGGGAGAAGTTCCTGCAGGTCGGCGGCGCCGACTGCCTGCTGCGCGTGATCCACACGCTGCGGCAGGGCGACGCGGGCAGCGGTGGGGCCGGCCCGGTGCCCGCAAACGGGGGCGTCACGCTCGTCATGGATGGCGAGCGCCGCCAGCGGCAGAATGTGGGCCACCGCAACGACATTCGCGTGCTGTGGGAAACGCCTATGGCCGGCGGGGTCAGTCCGGCCAAGTCGTCAAGCTCCGACTCGACGTCGCGCAAGGGGATCCTCAACGACGCCATGGTAGCCTGCTCCTGTCGCTCACCCCCTGGCCCAATAGTGGAGGCTGATGTGTGTTGATTGTATGCGTCTTGCTTACCAACAGGGGATCCTGCGCGAGTTGTGCTACTTCTCCGCGAGCCTCGCGTTCCAGCTGTGCGACAAGGACGGACTGATCGTGTATTTATTCCAGCTCATGGGCGACCCCAAGTTCTTTGACAACGCTTCCGGGCTCGCAGAAGAGATCCTCGCTGTGCGCGAGGAGTCCTTCGACCTCAGTCGGATCCGTACGTACATGCCAGTGTTTGGGACGTTGGCAGCCCTCTTACGCCTCTTTCTGCGTGGCCTTTGCGTGCGTTCTCCAGCCCACTTCCACGACATTGTGCAATCGCTGTCATCTCGGCAACTGGCGTTCTTCTGCCGCGTTCTTGCGCTCGTGGTGTTTGAACCAGAAGACCGAAGGCTCCTGGAAACAGCGAGTGCGTCCCCATACGATGTATAGGTGCTATGGCCAGCCCCCCCCCATTAACCTGTATGCTTGCACTGTTGATGCGTACAGAGGTAATCAAGTCGCTCGAGCTGCTGAAGTTGCGGCACAACCGGATGGTCCGGACAGACAACGTCGTCGACCGCAACCACGCCGTGATCTTCAATTCACCGCTGCTTCTCCAGCGCCTGCTGCTCGTGCTCCAGATCCAGAACTACTATTTTGCGCTCAACCCGGTGTACGAGCCGTTCTCGTCCGATTTGTCGACCTCGGCCGAGTTTGCGATGCTGCTGAGTCAAACGAGCGACCGCAGCGACTGGGAGACGATCGACCGGCTGTTGAACCACCCTTCGCTTAGCGGCGATGGCGAGCTCGCAATTCTCCAGCGGTATCGTCAGCAACGAGAAGCGCACACCGAACCCGGGGATGGCCACCAGCAGCACCCGTACTCAGTCGAGACGGCGATTCTTCGGGACCTCATTTTTCGCGCGCGACCTCCCGACCAGCGTGTGAGAGAAGATGCAGAGGCACAAGTGATCATGAAATCGATCGTGCTCGCTCCGTACCGAGTCGAGGTGCTCTTCGTTCTGTGCACGTTGCTGAACGGCAAGCGGAAGATCGATTTCCAGGATCGCCTGGCGGAAATGGGACTCGTAAAGATTCTGAACGCCATGTTCGACAAGTTCGAGTGGACGAACACGACACCGGACCCGCATCACGAGCCTCTTCATGGACCCGGTTGCGACTGTAGCTTGGACGCGTCGTTGAAGATTCAGTTTTTGCGACTGATCCACAACTTTTGCGACCGGGACTTCAACGACAACTCGAGCAAGATGCTGTTGCTCAGTGAGTTCGAGCTAGCACAGCTTCGGAGCGAGGAGCTCACGTCCATCCCACTCACCCACCCGAACAAGGGGCTACTGTGCAAGATCATCAACTCGCTGACCCAGCAGCCGACAGACTCGATCTATCGGTTCTGGCTCGCATCTTGTGTTGAGGCGTTCCTTCGGCGCGCCACGCCAAGTGAACAGCTCTTTGTAGCTCGCACGCCGCTGCTGAACGCGCTCGTGGTGGAGATATTGAACGGCGGAGCGTATCGTTCGCAAGGGAGTTTCCAGTCGGCGTTTGACCTTCTGGGCGAGATGACGAAGGGTAATTGGCAGACCCTGGAACTCTTCCACGACCAACTGAACAACGCCCAGTTCGCGACGTTCATGGGTACGTATTACGGTCGCTGTCTGTTGTGTGATCGATGCTCAACTCCTAACTCATTGCGATGCTGTTACTGTGCACAGAGGTCGTCATCCTCAACCTTGTCGACTCGAACGTGTTCATTCGGTCGATGCTGCTCTCGTCAGAGAAGTTCTCCATGCAGTCCTCGTATGACCTACGAGGTGGGCTGACCGGTAAGTATGACATGGACCGCATGGACGAGTTCTTGAGCGTCAATATCGTCCGGCTGCTCCGCGATCTGATGACCATTGTCGCCATGGAGGACGTGAACCACGAGAACATTTGCTGTCTCAACACCGCAATCGTGATTTTGATTTTCCAGCACCGTCGGTCGCGGCTGCCGGCCATTATCGAAGCACTGCGCGACCACGAAGACGTCTCAGGGAAGGCGGGCTACATTTGCAACAATTTCCGCGGACTTCTCTGGTTCTGGATCCAGTACTACACGCCGTGCGGCCGGGATCGGCTCGGACTGGAGCACTCGAGCGATGTGGGCTTCGAGGAGTGGCGCCACGTGGTCTCTCTGCTGTGCGCCGACGACGGATCCGACACGGCATTGCTGCGTATGCCCATCCACTTGCCGCCGTCGCCGTACTCGCGACTGTACAAGGTTCCATTCGAGCGGAGACGCGGCGGTTAGCAACATTGTGAGAGGGGTTTGCCCATTTGACAAGCTAACGAGAGCAAATACCCAGTGATTGGACTATGCATGTGTCGATGAGTGTGTATTATGCACCAAGCTCTCTGTGTCTCCGCGGCTACTGATCAACGTTTCAAGATGGTCCGCAGCGAATGTCGACCGACGAGATGTGCCAGAAGGGCACCTTCGTGAGCCGCGGGTCGTCCACGCGCCAGATCTCGGGGAACTCGTTGTCGATCTCCTTGCCAGCAAAGTCGGAGCTGTCCTTGA
>JAADXX010000909.1:0-10815 GCA_023338025.1 Phytopythium oedochilum
AGTGCGGTTCGAAGCTTCGCAATCTTGAGCGACGCCACAATCCGCCGACGCTCCGGCCACTCCATCCCTAAGTGCACAGGGGTATAGAGCGGGTGCAGTTCTTGGACATTCTGCACGCACGCAAGGCACACAGTAGACGTAACTGCTTAGCATCGACCCATAGGAAGCGAGTGACAGACGCGCCGGTAGCGCACTCACCACGCTCTTCGACATCATGGACTGGACGTTGGCAAACGCCATCTGCTGCTGCTGGACCATGCCGCGCAGCACCGCGTTGTTCACCGCCTTCCCAATGCTTTCGTCGTCCGTGATACCAGCGCGCTTTTTCAATACCGCCAGCCGCGACTCGAGCGCCGCGATCTCCGACTGCAAGCCCTCGCGCTCCTCCTGTCGACCACGAGACACAGTCCCGCCGTGAGCCCCGCAGAAATTAACAGCCGGCGTGGTTAGACTACGCACCCGGGTCCGGAGGTACGTCGCTCGCCGCTTCTTGCGCGTGCGTCGCGGGGCATCGGCCACCGCCAGCTCGCTGTCGTCGCCGAACAAGAGCTCGAAATCGGTGGGGGCGTCGCCGTCGATGCTCGAGCCGCCGGAGCTCTCCGTCGTGAACCCCTCGCTACCGCTGGCGCCCTCGACGCCGCCTGCCGCCCACGCGGAAAGCAGGAGCACGTCGTCGGCCGTCAGTCCAGTCGCCATCGTCGGCGAATTCTGTTGTGATTGCGACCAGAATTGTAAGCTCGGTCGACACATTCATTCGCCAACTGACATGCATTCTAAGGCTGACAAATGGGACCATTTGATTGGCTTATACTTATTGTAGATGCATTATGATTCGCTGAAAATACATAGAGTACCCTAGCCCAGTTACACGAAAATAAATTGCAGATCTGGGTAATTTATTTTCTGGACCAGCACTGGACTCTATGGCCTCGCTCGACCCACATGAAGCCAGCGCCCCGCATGGGGCCAAGAAACGTGTGCCGTCGTACAAGTTGCGGAAGGCGGAGGCAGAGGAGCTCCACGCGCAGGTGGCGGCGTTAGAGGCGCAGCTCCTGGTGCTGCAGAAGCGATTGGGGACCCTCGATGCCACGGGCAGGGCTCTGGACTCGAGCCTGGCGGCGGTGGATCAGCAGAACGCGCGGCTGAAGCGCGCGATCGAGTGCCAGCAGCTCGCTCTGGCCGACGCCCAGTCCATACTGCTCCAATGTGTCGTACGTCGCGCAAAGAGCCTGCACTGTCGGGCATCTGGCCGCTGACGTTTCGTGGGTGGTGCCAGGAAAGTCAGTACGGCAATCCGATGGGCGTTCGCGTGCACCTTCCACGGAACCGCGAGCAGCGCCGAGAGACTATCCTCGGGCTCAAAGACTGCCAGTTCGCGCGCGCGTATGAGTACATCAGCGCGCGCAGCCGGCACCTGGACCTGAGCAAGCCGCACTTCTCGGAGGAGCGCTTCGAGGACGCTGAAGGCGCTTCGTGCTGTCTCCGCTTCGAGGTCGTGCATTTCGAGGGCGTGCAGTCGCTCCGCCATGTGTTCGACGCGCTCGTCTTCTTCCTGTTCAACATGGAGATCAGCATATCGGAAATGCTGGGCGATATCACGGTGAGGGAAGACTACGACAGCGTGGACGGAGAGACGAAGGTGGCGAACTACCGGTTGATCTCCACAGACGCCACTGGCGTCGTGGTTGAAACGAGCGCAATCACGCTCGGTCAGTACTTCCAAGGAGGGAGTGCGAGCTCGCAGGCGCCGTTCGCGATCGGGACTGTCGTCACGGTGGATCAAGACGACCTGCATCCCTACCAGCCGAACGAGCGGATGCGCAAGGACATCTCGGCCGGGGTCTTGCTGACCGAGTTGAGGCGAGCCAGTACTGCAGCATCGAACGGGCAAGACGGAAAGCTCGTCGTCGTCCTGCAACGCGCAGGCTACGTCCGACACCCCCCGCCGCCGTTTAAGTTGTCGCTCCAGGCGAGGAAGCAGATCCAGGACGGGATCGTGCGTTGGGGGGACGTCATGGTCAAGTCGATGCGAGCGTCGCTGTATGGCTCCACGTGATTGTTGCCGGATCGGCTCGATATCACGGACGAATATTTCGTGAATAGCGTCTAATGCAGTACCTATAATTACAAGAAGAAATCATATTTAATTAATGTACTTATATTCATTACGATTTGCTTTTTGGCCATGACGACGGACGAAGACGCGCCGAAGGCGGCCCGGCTGCCGACGACGGTGCTGCGCAAGCGGCAGATCGCCGAGCTGCGCGCGCAGGAGCAGGCGCTGCAGTACCAACTCGCGGTGCTGCGGCGGTGCCAGGGGTGGGATGTCGCCACACCGAGCGACGAGCTGCTCAAGCGGCTCAACTTACAGGGCGAGGCGCTGCGGGACATCGTGGATGGCTATCAACTGGTCGTGGAGCGCGCGCAGCTCATGCTCTCGAAGCGACTGGTGCGTTGGGGCGACTCATTCGATGATAGATATAATAAGCGAACTGACCTTGCGACGCTCGTTAGAACGATGCGCGTGCCAACCCGATGTACTCGTACATCCACCTACCGAGCGACTGGGGTGCGCGGCGAGAGTGCCTGCTGGAGATGAAGAACGCCAAGCTGGCGCGAGTGCACCAGTTCATTACTGCACGGAGCACCGGCATGGACCTGAGCAAGTCGCACATGTCCGCGCAACAGTTTCAAGGGCCTGACGGCAGCTACAACAGCGTGAGCTTCGAAGTGATCCAGTTCGAAGGCGTGCGCTCGGTCCAGCAAGTCTACGACGCGCTGACGTTCTACTTTTACAACATGGAGATCAGCATCTCGGAGCGGCTGGGCCACCTCACGGTGCGCGACGACTACGACAGCCTGGAAGTCGATGCCAAGATCTCGAACCACCGACTTGTGTCCACGACTGAGCACGGCATTACCACGGAATTCAACGCCGTGCTCTTCACGCAGAGCTTTGCTGACTCTGGCACAGACCCGTGTGCTCTCGTCGCAACGGATGCCGTTGAGAGAGACGACAAACATCCATATCGGCCGAGTGAGCGACTGCGCAAGGATATTACTGCTGGGATCGTGTTGTCACCCGTGTATCGACCGAGGAAGCAAGCCCAAGCCACTGGCAGTGGTGTTGACTCTGAGGAGTTGGTGGTCGTCATGCGTCGGGCAGCATGGTTACGGTTCGCTCGCCCCGAGTTCCACATCCCGGCGCACACTCTTCAGGAAGTCCACGAAGAGATTGGGGCATGGGGTCCGATCATGATGAAGACCGTCCAGTCGATTTTGTACGAGTGAGCTACGGCGAATTGCGTTGTACTTCAAAGTACTTCAAGTAGTTTGGGGTTTTCCAGCTGGGCTATAGCTTCAAGCGAATGCCTGCGAATATAGCATTCCACGCATGGCTTTGATCATGCCACGCATTGATGCCGTCGCGGAGACTGTCCAGAGCAACCTTGGGCATTTCGGCGTGCGCATTGTGGATTTTCAAGAAAGCCGCGCGCCTCATGACGACGACCAACTCCTTCTCGCCTCGCGTGTTCGTGACCGTCGTCGGCGTGAAGGCGATGGCAGCGGAGATGACACGACGGATTCGCTCCTTTGGCTCGTAGCGGTATATGTCGTCTTGATCAACGCAGTCGCTCGTGAACAGCCACATTCCGTCATGTTTTCGTCGTTCTCGCCCAAGATATTAGCGATGTCGTGGAAGAATGGGGGAACCCGACCAAGTTCATCTCGGTCGCGAGGCCTGGGGATTCGCCGGATACCAACCGACAGTGCGATACCTTGACGTCAATGCCCATAACGCACTCTTCGGCACTTACGCCGATGACCGAGTCGTCGTACCAGTCGTCTCGGAGCGTCAGATGGCCCAGTGTCTCGGTAATGCTTATTTCCATGGACTGGGAGAATGCGAGCGCGGCGTCAAACACCTGCCGAACAGACTCGGCGCCGTAGAACGGCACACAACAAAATGCCCCATCTCCAGCTTCGAAGCGATCCTCCAAGTGGTGTGGCTTGGAAAGACCAGGGTTCGACGCGTGCAAGCTTCGCGACAGCTCCAGAATGTACCTGTACGCCGTTGCTAGCTTCGCTCGTTTGACGGACTTCAAGAGACGGAGGCGCTCAGCCCAGTCGCTGCCGAGAATAATCGACGTGTCGAGAGGGTGGCTGAGCTGCTGCGAGCGCTGCCAAAGGTGTAAAAGCAAGCTTGTAGCTGCGAACCACGACATGCAGCGAGTGAGCGAGTGCCTACCACGCATTGTGACATGAGCGGCTGCACCTTCGTGACGACGCTTTGATGTTCACTCGCGGCCACTTCAAGCACTTGGCGACCGGCATCCTGTCGGATAGGGCCGCAGACGGCCTTGGCGCGGAGATGTGCCGCCTGTTTCTCGAGCTCGTCGATCTGCTTCTCCAGCGCGAGCTTCTCTTCCTGCCCAGTCACCGAACGTCAATGTCGATGTATCTCGCTGGCAGCCGCAAGTCCGTACAAGCACACCTTGCGCGCGACATAAATCTCCTTTCGCTTCCTCCTGCCCATTGCGTCGCCACCAAGCGCAGTCCGTGACGTTCGTGCAGGAAGCTGCGAGAACAGAGGAGCTGCTGAGGGAAATTCACTTCCGGAATGATTGCGTGTTTGACTTCACTTTTGTCCCTGTAGCTTGAATCCACTATGCCCATTTCCCCCGAAGCCATGAGTCAAGACGAAGCGCTCAGCGCGTCGCTCGTGTTCATGGTGCCCTTCTTCGCGGTGGCGTCCGACGCCAGCACCACAGGCAGCAGCGACGGCGTGTCGGGCGCGCCGGAGCCGCGGCCGTCCAAGAAGCGTAAGCCCACGTACCTCGCGCGAAAGGTGCGCGTTCGCTCTGCGTGTTCGCTCTATTTGTGTGGATGCAGCGTCGCTAACGTCGCGTTGGCGCTCGGCGGCGCTCAGGAAGAGGCGGAGGCGCTGGAGGAAACCATCCACGCGCTCGAGTCGCAGCTCGTGGTGCTCCAGAGCCGCACGAGCGGCGATCGAAGCGGCGTCGACGCGCTGGAGAAGTCCGTGGCGGCGAACCGCGCGCTGGGTGAGGTCGTTCGACACCAGCAGTTCGCGCTCGCGGCGTCGCAGTCGATGCTGTCGCAGAGTCTCGGGGAGCAGCACACGTTTCCGCTCTACTCGCCCATCCACCTGGGGAAGGAGTGGGGCCAGCGGAGAGAGACGCTTATGGCCCTCAAGACGCCCAAGCTGCTGCAGGCGATTCGGTACATTGTCGAGCGCACAGGAGACCTCGATCTGCTGAAGCCGCACTTGTCGGACGAGCGCTTCGAAGACAGTGGTGGCGGCTTCTCGTGCATGCGCTTCGACATCATCCAGTTCGAGGGCGTCGAGTCCCTCAAGCAGGTGTTCGACGCCGGACTGTTCTACCTGTTCAACATGGAGATCAGCATCTCGGAGCGGCTGGGCCACCTCACGGTGCGCGAGGACTACGACCTCATGGCCAACAACATCTTCAACTACCGGGTGCTCTCAGATGATGACAACGATGTGAGTACCGAGTTCAACTCAGTGACGTTCGCGCACTTGTTCGACGTACCGGGCTCGCCAGGCGAGCAGATGGGCGTGCTCCTTAGCGACTGCGTTGACTCGGACGAGCTGTTCCCGTACTCGTCTGACACACGCATCCGCAAAGACATCTCGGGCACCGTGGTGCTCACAGCCCATCGGAGAAAGCCTAGCGGTAAGGGCGGTGCATCCTCAGGTAACGGAGAGCTCGTTGTCGTTATGCGACGCGCCGCCTTCCTCCGACTTCACCCCGCGCGCTTTGACGTCTCGCCGAGGGCCTTGCAGGAGTTGCGAGAGGGGATAGCACGATGGGGCGACGTGATGGTCAAGACGATCCGGGATCTCGTATTCCACAAGCACTGAGGCGAGTGGTCGTTGGCTTGCGCATCAAGTCGTCGGTGGTGGTTCAATCTCTAGGAAGGAGCATCAGATTACTTGACAGCAAAACACTGTTGACAGCACAGGCATAAGGCCTCAACAGCACTGCTCTTGTTCTAGCAGCAAAACAAACATCCACAGTCAGGAGACTTCACATGTGATAGCTTCACAAGATTTCGCCCGAGTTTGCGCGAAGGCTTTCGACCAGCGTGCGGTGCATGGTCTCACCCCAGCGGTCCATGTTGTCGCGAAGCTCCTCCCACGCAGACCGCGCGATCGGGAAGCTGGGGTACCACAGCTTGGAGTACACCCAGCGTGTCATGACCACCACCACCTCCTGAGGCTGGCTCGATGGGTCCACGGGGAAGTTCTTGCCGAATGCCTCGACGGCCCGCGTGTACGCTGTGAGCTCCAGGATCGCGCTCACGTCTCGTCGGATGCGCTCGCGGGGGTTGTACGGGTGCCGCTCGTCTTCTTCGATGAACTCGGCGACAATCAATCCGTGGCCTTGATCGTGCCCAAAGCCGTCGTCGGGATCGTAAAACTCCGAGAACAGGACCGTGTTGGACTCCATTGGCAAGCCGCTGTTCGTCATGGATACCAGACAGTTCTCCGTGATGCCCACGCCGCCGCCGTCGTCGTCCTCTCGGATCGTGATATGCCCCAGCTTTTCCGAGATGCAGATCTCAATGTTGCAGAAGTACTCGACCAGTAAATCAAACACCCGACGCACGCTGTCCACGCCCTCGAACTGGATCGTCGTGAAACGCGTGGAGCAAAAGTCCCCGTTCGGCAGCTCGTACCGATGGTCCTCGCACATGGGCTTACACGGGTCGAGGCTGGGCCGTCGCCGAGCCAGAAACTGCTTGGCGTCCAGCAGCTTCTTGCGCTTGAGCTCTACAAGGGCGTGCCTTCGCTCCTCCTTGCCCTTTTTCAGTCGGATCGATGTCTGGATAGGACTTCCTGCTCGAATATTCTGTGGAGACGAACCGAACAAGTCAGCGAGTGGCACGGCAAGGGTTGCAAGTCGCTGCCAGACGCATGAAAGGGAACAGGGTGACCTTACACAGAGCGTGTACTCAGACATCATCGCCTGGATCTTGGCAAACTCGCGCTGCTGTGTCTGCACTGCGTCGCGCAGCACGCGCGTCGCCAGGATCTTGTCCTGCTCGTTCTCCTCGGGCGACGTCGCGGCGTTAATCGCCCGCTTTTTCAGCCCCGAAATATGCGCTTCCAGCTGCGCGATCTCCTCCAGGAGGTGCTCCTTCTCTTCCTGTATAGTCACAGAACGCGTTAGCATGGCCTTACCGACAGAAAACAGCGTGTCGCCGGATCTACCTTGCGGATAGTGTGCGTGGCCTTGCGGAAGCGGCGCTTGACCGTCCTTGGTGGCGCTTCCTGGGTCTCGCTTTTGGGCGAGCTGTTTACACTGCTGACGGCAGATGCCGGACCCGACCGCTGCAGCGTCCCCGACATCTTGTACATTGCGCGGTGGTTCGTCCACGAAGGACCCGACACTACCGCTACTCCTTCGTCTTCTGCGCTCGGCGCTCTTGGCAGCTTCACGTCCGAACTCAACTCGCGCTTAATGCGCTTCAGTTGATGGCTCTCCGCGTCCCCAGCGCTCTCGCACTTAGGGACCATCGGCGAGGCGGGCGGCGACGACTCGCCGGCGCTCGTCGCCGTCCCAGAGCCCGGAGACCGGTCGATATGACGATTTCCAGGCCGCGGCGCATGTGAGACGACGACTGAAGGAGACGCAAACGCGGCCGGGGCGGCTGGCGGCACCACGGGCTTCACATCGCGCGCGGCGATCGGCCGGGAGGGGGCGCAGGTGGAGGCACCGGCCCCGCGGCGGCATCCGAGGAGCAGCGACGTGTAGAACTGGTCGTCGCGGATGTCCTCGTACTCGGACCCGCCCATATTCGCTCCGTTGTCGGCAATCGGTCTAAAAAGTGCCGAGTCGAAATTGCAACGAAATGATGGAAATATCACAACTATGTAAAGCATTATCCGAATCGTTTGTATTGTCTTGACTTTGTCCGGATAAAAGCTACACATATTTGCATTTAAAACGCGAGTTTTTTTTACTACGCGTATTTTTGTGTTTTAACCCAAAATATCAATCGCCCAAATTTGGCGTTAATTACGTCAAATATTATATTTTATAGTTATGTTTAATTTAATATTACTATCTGTTCACATCTCGGACGGCGTCAACATTATATTGCTCGCCTATTCGGCTATCTCGGCAAACGTCGTCATCACACGGACTACAGAATATTCCACAGACAAAAATGCACTAGGTCAGACATAGTCAAATGCAAGCCGTGAATTCCAACACATCGAACGTACAGATTCCCTTCTTCTTGAGTCACTGCTTGATGTTCTTCAGCTAGATCACTGCAGGAAGCAATGGCAACATTCCTTCGTCAGCCTTGCTCTGCAATTTCAGCTGGATAAGACAAGATGTAGGGCCGAATCCACCGGCAAGTAAATTGTCGGCACTCACATTGAGGAAGCGGTGCATTTCGGGTATCTTGATATACGCCAAGGAGGGATGACTTAAATAAATTACCAGCGCTCACTGAGCAAAATTCACACTTGACGAGGAATGCGAGGTGAAAGGGCGTGTGCCCTGAACACAGTTGCCAGCGTACCTCTTTGATGTTGGGCTTGTCTCGCAGCTCTCTTATTAATCTGTCCAGAATTTATTTGTGCATCCACCAAAGCGCATCACTTGCGCAAAAACTACAACAGATACGACAGATCTACGTTTTTCAGAAGAGAGCTCGTACATTGTTTACCAGTATGCTACAAGCTCAGATTTTCCCGCCAAGCTGAGTTTAAGATATTCGATTTTTTAGCTATCGAGTTTGGAAGGGATTCTTTATGACACCGGTTTAGAACAATTTTTTAAGTGTTTTGCGAAGAAAAAACACAGACAAGAAGCAAAATAAAAGAATAGTGTGTCTGTCCCGTTCTTTCAGTAAAAACAAGCATTATTCACCTCTAAATCACTCATTTGCCCGACAGTCCTTGTAGTAATGTGATTGGCTATCAATTCTATATATCCACCAATAAAAAAGAAAATAGCTAACCCCAAAATATCAAATTATGCAACCCAATGCTTCCAGATACCTAAACTAGTAAATGCGTCTCGGCAATCGATACGAGTGCTCGCGTGTAGTACGTCACCATTCTTGACGAAAAACGCAAAGGTAGAATTCGGCATGCCGATCTGGGCAGCCGCCGCCTAAATGATCTGTTGGAGACGCTGAGGCGTCGGCTGTTGCGCCGCTGTTATCTCCTTGCTATCGAACTTGGGCTTGCGGTCCACACACGCCTGGCCATGCGACTGTCAGATGACCCGCCGGCTCCAATCAGAGAGAGGGTGTTGCTGTGGCGCCCGAAGTGGCTCGCCGCCTTGATGATGATCCCTGGCTGGAGCGCCGTTAATGTTCTTCCCCATCTGGGAAGTGAACGAAACTGCTGAACACCACCTAAATTAAGGTGCTTTGTGGTTGGTAAAAACATGTTTATTAGCGTATTGCTTTGCATGGCTTAATGTTATTTTATCCAATAGAATCTCTGCACAGATATTTTATGACAGCATAATTTTCGGCTGCACAGATTATTTTTGGACAGATGAGTACACTTCTCTGAAATTCAGTTTGAACGGGAAAGTCTACGTTAACTGTAGCTTTACATATTGTACGTAAAGTTTATGTAAACTAAACCGGCGGTTTACGCAACTTTCGAAACAAATATTTTTTAGTTTTTAGTCAGCTGCTTATTTTTTTAAATCTATTGCTGTTACGAAACTCCCAGCCAACCACCGCTTTGGGTAACTGCATGAACATGGTCCTTCACAACTTGTAGAAAGCATCCTGAGGCCCACGTCCAAGGCAGTCGGACACCTTGAGTCTGACAAGAGATACCTATCGGACGTATACCGTGCTTTCCTTTTATGGAAGAATGGAAGGATGACGAGACCCTGTCAACATTGGCATCGCTGGGAGTTTCTACACACTTCCTCGATGGGCATGGCGTATTTTCTCGACTCCAAGTCTAAGGCCGGTGCCGACATGTACGATATCGACTGCATCGACGCCATCGACTTGCTTGCCGAATACGCCAAGCTCGTTGTAAGCGGCTTCAAGGACGAAAGTATCACTGCGGAGATTGAACATTTCGTCAGACATGTGTAAGTTAGCTCGCCAGCTGAGGCCAAGCTGATCCAAAAGCACTCACCAAGCACAGACTGACTACTAGTCAAGCAAAAGAAGTGTCTGAGTCTAGCAGTCGTCGCTGACGTAGTGTTCTCGATCTCTACCTCGCAGGCAGCAAGCGAGCGCATGTGGAGCATCTTCGCCTTCGTTCACTCCAAGCGTCGCAGTCGCCTCGAGAAAGACAAGGTGGCGAAGCTGGTCAGTCTGTACGTCAATGCCCTCGGTAATGACGACAGCAATGTTGCTGATGCTCTACTTGGCATTGAGAGTGAGAGCGAGAGTGAGGGCGAGGGTGGAGCCAGGACGCAGAGTAGCGATGCCGACGATGGATGTGACGGGGGCCAGGGTGGATGAGAGGATGTAACTGTGGTGTTGCGCACTTCAGGAAAATCCCGAATGACCACTCACACACGCGCACGCGATCGGCTGCCGGAGGGGTTACCCCGGTAGATGAGTAAAGTCACGTTGTGTATGTGACGGTAGTCACACAGCACTAGCTGCTGAGGAAGCGTGCCACGCTGCCTGAACCGAACGGTTTTACCTAGGGGTTTGTATACCCCTAATCAAATGTACGGAACACTAGTTTCTTGGTAAAATGGAGACTGAATGATATTTTGTGTGTCTGTTTCCTACTCTGTACACTAGCCTCGGAATGGGTGGTTC
>JAADXX010000091.1:0-54192 GCA_023338025.1 Phytopythium oedochilum
CCCCCCCCCCCCCCAACCTCCAGCAAAGTGGCCGTGTAATATACGAACGAGCGCGTTATCAGTGCGCGAGCTCGATGGCGACGACCCCGACGTGGCCCTGGGCCCGCAGCCGGCGCATGACGTCGCGCGAGCCGACGCCCAGGTCGTCCCGCACCTCGAGCACGCGCTGCGAGCCGTCCGCGAACGTCGCGAGCACGCGGCGACACGTCGAGTTGGCGCATGAGCCGGCGCCGCCGCTCAAGTGCCACGCGTTGCGCACCATGAGCTCGAACGCGTCGTCGCCGCGGATGCCCGCGCTCAGCTCGCGGTAGTACTCGAGGAACTCGTGCCACGAGACGGCGCCGTCGCCTGCCAAGGCCGAGGACGCCCCGGCGGCGGCGGCGTCCCGCTCGAACACGCGCATGAGGTCCAGCAGCGCGTCGCGAGGTGTCAGCCGGCCAGAGAGCACGTCCGGGTGCTGCGACGCGTCGTACAGCCGCGCCACCTCGTCGAGCGTCGCGCGGCCGTCCCCCGACGCGTCCAGGCGAGCGAACGCCTCGCGCACCAGCAGGATACGCCGCTTGCTCATTGTGCCCTGTGAACGGATGGATGGACGGTTCAGAGACATCAGTGGACATCAGCGGACATCGGTGGACATAAGTGGACATAAGTGGACATGAGTGGACAGCAAGAGAGCGACAATCGAGCGAGGACGCACCCGCAGACCGCGCATGAGCTCGTCGGTCGTGATGCGGCCGCTGCCGTCGAGGTCGAAGAAGCGGAACACGCGCGCGACTTCGTCCTGCCGCTCGTCCCCGCGCTGGTAGTCGCCCACGCGCACTCCCAACTGCGCGAGTCCGTCTCGGAACTCCTGCTCCGCGAGCGAACACACTCGTTAGTGTCATTCATTCGAGCGTCAACACGGCGTCCGTCCGACCGACGCGCGCACCTCAAGCTCCAGCGCGCCGTCGCCGTTCTGGTCCATGCGCCGCAAGATGACGCCCAGCGACCGCACGCCGTTCTTGCCGCCAGCCGCCAGGATCCGGTCGCGCACGGCCGCGATGGCCGACGGCGGCGAGCGCGAGCTCATGGCCGCGGCGGCGCCGCCCAGGCCGACCACGCCGCTCGCGAACTCCTGGTAAGAGATGGACCCGTCCAGGTCCGCATCGAACCGGTCGAAGAGCGCCTCGAGCTCGCGCTGCACGCCAACGAAGTGCAGCTTCTCCATCGCGCGGCGGAACTCGTCGAAGTCCACGGCGCCAGACGCGTCGCGGTCGAACGCGCTGAAGTGGCGCGCCAGCAGCGCCGCCTGCCGCGCGGGGTCCGCGAAGCCCGACTTGACCTCGAGCGCCTGCCGCAGCTGCGACGCTAACAAGTCCACGCGCGCGTCCAGCGACGCGGACGCAGCTCCAGACGACATGCTCGGCGTGGACGCGACGCGACGCGAGAGAGCTCGCCCACTCCACGGCTGGTGTCGATCGGATGCACTGCCAACAGCAACGCCGCCGCCGTGAAACCAACTCGAGGAGCGATGAACAACGGTCGAAAATAGGCAGGCGGGCGTGTTGGTCCGTCGCGATGCATCTCACCCACCTCACGCCTCGCTCTTGGCGTCTTCGGTGTCTTCAGTGTGCTCGCTCGGTTGGGATTGGCGAGCGCGTGGGAGCGCGTAGTATGGCCGCCCGGCGAGCGCGTGGAAGCGCGTCGTCGGGTCTCCAGCGAGCTCTCGCGGCGGGCCAGTCTCGACCACGCGGCCTCCGTCGAGCACCAGCACGCGGTCGCAGTCCAGGATCGTTGCGATCCGGTGCGCGACTACGAGCACCGTCGAGTCCTTGAATGCGTTCGCGACGCCCTTCACTCGCCATCAACACGCAACCAACAACTCGTTAGTGACAGCATCGTGTCGGAACTGACGGGATCATATAGCCTTACCTCATTCACGGCGCGCTCGGTTGCGGGGTCCATCGACGACGTGGCTTCGTCCATGCAGAGGACCTTGGACGGCCGGAGGAGCGCGCGCGCGACGCACAACAGCTGCCGCTGGCCCTTACTCAGCACGTCGTCGTCGTCACTGCTGCGTGCGCTGCTTCCCTTGCCGTCGTGGCTCGAGCCATCTCCACCACCGCCGATCGGAGCATCTAGACCGCCCACGAGGCGGGAAACGACCGTGTCGAGCGCTCCGCACCGCGCAAGCGCGGCCCACAGCTCGTCGTCTTGGAACTTACTCTCAGGGTCCAGGTTGGAGCGGATGGTGCCCGCGAACAGCACGACGTCCTGCGGGACATACGACAGATGCGAGCGCAGCGTGCGCAGCGGCAACGCGTCCAGCGGCACGCCGTCGATGCGGATGCTACCAGCGCGGTCCCACCGCACGGCGCGGAACAGCGCACGCAGCAGCGTCGACTTGCCCGCGCCAGTGCGGCCGCAGATGCCAACGCGCTCGCCTGGGCGGACCTCGAACGATACACGAGAGAGCGCGGTCGGCGCGCTTGATAGCGAGACGTTGGCGCCGCCAGGAGCTCGCCGGAAGTCGTTGGGAACGTAGCGCACAGTCAGATCCGCCACGATGATGTGGCCGCGCGCTGGCCACGTTGACGAACGCGACGGCAGCACGGTAACGTCGACAGCGGCGTCTGCTGACGGCAATGGGGGAGCGACTTGCGCTTCTTCGCTTGGGAGCGCGGCGTACTCGCTAACACGCTCGACCGCGATCATCTGGCGCTCCGTGTCGATGAAGCTGTTGAGCGCGGAGTTGAGCTTGCCCACGATTGGCAGCGCATACGTCAGCGTCAGTCCCAGTATGCCGGCATTCCCCATGGTGGTCGAGCTGCTAGAATCGCCGGCTCGATGGTGGTCGACCACAGCCGACAGGGCGACGAAGGCTGTGACGCACACGCCCAGCATGTCGAGGCGCAAGCCGAACCAGGCGCCGGTGTTCGCACCCAGGAACGCCGTCCGTTGACTCGCATGGACGCGCCGGACGTAGGCTCGGGAGAACGCGCGCTGCAGCTGTAACGCGCGGATGATGCGCAGACCGTCGAGCGTCTCAGTTAAGCGCGCTAGCAGCGGGGACTGCGCAACGGCGTCAAGACGCTTCACATGGCGCGAAGACGGTCTGTAGTCGCGCTGCAGCGCTTGGTACGTGACTGCTAGCGGGACGAGCACGACGCCCACGAGCCAGTTGCCGTACATGACGATCACCAGCGCGCCGATGACGTCGGCCAGGTCCTTGATGAAGATGTTGAGCGTGAATGGGAGCGACTCGTCCACCGTGTACGTGTCGCCGCTGAGACGGTTAAGCACGCGACCCGCGGGCGTCGCGTCGAAGAAGCTGAGCGCCGCCGAGAACACGGACGACACGAGCGACGCGTACGTCCGGTTGGCAGCGCGCAGACCGCCCAGCGCAAACAGGAACGAGCGTATCAGCACTGCAAGCAGGTTCCCGCCAGTGATCGCCAGCAACACCACAGCAAACGTGTGCGGCGAGATCGTGTGGTTACTCCCAGTGAAGCGCGCAATCCACCAGTCGAGTCCGTTCCGCGAGGTCTGCATCGCAACGACCGAGACGAGCAGTGCGAGCGACACTGGCCAGCCGATCGCACCGGCATAGGCTCGCCACACACTCCAGTGGACGCTGCCCGCGTGCCGGAACTCTTCGTCTTGCTGCTGTTTCTCTGAAGAAGAAGAGGAACTGCCAGCGTCTTGCTTGCCGGACTTGTCGCCTTGGGTATGGCCCTGGTCTCGGCTTTCGCCGGTCTCTTCAACAGACGACGCTCTGTGCGGCTCCCGATCGGCATGGACACTGCCGTGCGCGTGGCTCGCAGCGTCACGCAGCATTGCACTCAAGTGGCTGCCTTGCTGCGCCTGCAACTCCACAAAGACCCCCGTCTCGACAATTCGCGCGTCGTCGATGACGATGACTTGAAGGTTCTCGCTCCGCTGAGCAAACTGCTCGAGTAGATGGAGCGCATGCGTCACCATCACGACCGTCGCGCCGCGCGAGATCGCGCCATTCGCCGCCCACTCGCTGCCCTTCTTGCCTCTTGCTGTTCGTGTAAAGCACTCGGCCAGAACAGCGCGGGCTGTGTTCGTGTCGAGGCCGCTGAGCGGATCGTCCAGCAGGTAAAGTGGTGCTTGATGGTACAACGCGCGAGCGAGAGCGATCCTTGCTCGCTGTCCGCCTGAGAAATTGCTTCCTTGCTCGGCTACTCGCTCGCCGCCTCGTTCTTGGAGCTCCTGCTCAAGCTGGCAAGCGCGAAGCACCCGCAAGTATCGTTCCTCGTCGACGGACGCAACCTTGTCCCTCAGGTCGTCGTCGTCGCACAGAGTGACGTTCTGGCGGACGCTCGCGTTCATCAGCCACGGGGTCTGCGGCGCAAAGGAGATCCGTGGACGCAGTATTCCGCGCCGACTGTCCTTGCGTCGTGGAGTCCTGCCACTTGACACGTTGAGAAAGCCACGCAGTAGCGGCATCTCGCCGAGAAGCGCATGCAGCAGGGACGACTTGCCAGCTCCGACGCGGCCGCAAACGACGTACATGGTGTTGCGCTTCAGCGTCAAGCGGTCGATCCGAAGCGAAAAGTTCGGCTGCGCCGGGAGTGGAGCTGGCGCGGAGGATGCTGCGAAAGGCGAAGTCGTCGCCTCGGATTCGTGTTCAGCGTCGAGGAGTGGCGCGCTTGCCATCTCCCACGCATTCTCCTCCTCCTCCACCTCCTCTTGGTGCTCGACTTGCGACGTATCCGGCGCGAAATCAACTGCCTCCTGCGTTAGTGTTGCCCACTCGAACACGGCATCTCGAATCTCTGCAACAGGGCCCTCTTGATGCATGAAGCTGACCGTTTCCCAGTCCAGCAGGAAGGAGCCACTGTCGTCTTCGAGGCCGTCCTCATCTGCTGCATCAAACAGAAACTCTCGGATGCGCAGCGCCGACACTCGGGCCTCGAGAAACCCATTGATGATCCACGGAAAGTAGTTCATCGGGAAGATGAGTCGGTCGAGCAGGGCGATAGCCGTGAAAGCGTTTGCCGCGCTCAGATCTTGGTGCAGCAGCAGGATCAAGGTCGCGAACACGGACGTCTGCACCACTACCGGCGTGGACGCCCAGAAGAACACACACAGCGCGTCGAGATACTTGCGCACGGCCAGTCGGTCCATCTCCTTGGAGCGCAGCGCCGCCATCTTGTCGAGGAACAACGCGTCCCAAGCCAGCAGCTTTAGCGCTCTGATGCCGCGCACGCACTCGGCCGCGGCGCTTACTCGAGAGTCGCGAAAGCCTAACATTTCGCGCGTCACACGCTGGATCGTCCCGCCAAGCAAGGTCTGCACCGGTAGCATGACCGCGAGGAGCACCAGGCCGGCGATGAACGCGAATGAAACGGCACTGTGCAGCAGCGCCAGCGCCAAAATGATCTCGAGAGGGATCAGGAACGCGTCAAAGAGCGCACCAGGCATTCCCACCACGCGGCCAACGTCCACGGATAGCAGATTGGCGATCTTGCCGACTCCGTTGCTGCCGGTGCTCTCTTCGGAAGCGGAAGGCGCGGCACGGTTCAGTTGGAGAGTCCGATTGTAGATGGCGGACAATAACCCAGCGCGCACTCGCAGGTCGAACCGCTTCCACGAGAGTCCGTACTGCGTGCTTGAAATGGCAGACAGTAGTGATCGCAGAGCCATCAGGAGCGCGAGTGCGTAGCCTGTCGCCAGGTTGTCGGTGCTATCGGAGCGATCTGCCCAGTCAAGGAAGAGCTTGAGCAGCAGCGGTCCTGCGAGACCCAGCAGCTTGTTTCCTGTCGACCAAAGCGCGAAAACCGCCACGTCCCACCCGTACAGCGTCCGCGCTAGCCGCAAGAATGACGGAGAGTCATTGCCGTCGTGGCCGGCGTAGCTGGTCTTCTGGTGCTTCTCATCGGCTAGAGCGCGCCGGAATTTCTCGGCGGCGGCAAACGTAGAATCCGTGCGCGGAAGCTCGGGCACATCGCTCATTTCCAAGCGCCGGGTCGTTCCTAGCTGGATGATCGGCGAGATCCAGCCGTACGACAGTCTGGAGAACAGACCTGCGCGATCGTACGGACTCGAAGCGAAGCTATCCTCGGAGATGCTGGCTTCCTCCGCGTCGTCTTCTTCGTCAATGAGCAGCAGTCGCTGGCCTTGGCCCACGGAGACTTGGTCTCTCTGCTCGTCTGCCATAGAGGCTGTAATAGTAGCCACCACCAGCAGGCGCACGAGCGCCGTTGCGGCCAGCAGCGCGTCGAGCGCGGCCCTCCACGTGTCGATCGCGGCCACAATGTGCGCATTACCGCCACCAATAATGGACCCGACAGTGGCCACGATAGCGGTACGGTCGTGGCGCCAATACGCCACCTCTAGGACAGCAGATACCACCACAGGAACGGTGACGATGACGCCGGAGACTGCAGCCAGTCGGCGCCAATCCTGCTGCTGCTGTAGCTGGTACAGCGGCTGGAACTGCCACGGCCGCCGCGTGCGCTCCATGCGCAGCATGGCGATGAAGAATCCCCATGCGACGACCGAGAGACTCCCGCCAATGATCTGAGTAACACAGAGAGAGTAGAGAGTAGCGAACCGAGTCAGTACAAGGAGAGATGAAGGGAGAAGGGAGCGCGGCCGCACCAGAGACGCCGAGAAGCTGGAGGAACCAGAGACCGCGACGAGCGCGCCGCCTAGCGCCGCGGACCCGGCCGCCACCAGGGTCTGCAGCGTGTCCAGCAGTCCCAGAAGGCGGAACGCGGCCGGGAGGAGCGTCTTCCTTGGCCGCCCTGGCGTTTCCTGCGGGCGGAACGGCCAGTACTTGCGCCGCTGCTTCTTCGTCCAGCGCGGCGGAAGGCCCGCGAGCTGGTACACGCTCCACATACTCGCCGCCGCCACTAGCACGACCGATCCTGCGTTGTTCATTCAACCAGTAGAAGCATGGGTTCAATGCGGCGTTCGTATCTCCGCAAGGACGAATGCAACGCGAATGGAAGCGGGCTGAGGACCTTGCCATGTGAGCAGGCGTGTGCACTGCGCCGGCTCGAGCCGCGAGCCGCCCAGGCGCAGGCAGTAGGCGTCGCGCGCGGCGTCCATCGCTAGTCTTCCCCGCTGGTTCTCGCCACCTTTGACCCGCGTTTGGGTGGATTCGATCCGTTCACAAGAGTGACGCTACCTCGAGATAGTGACTTCAACTTGACCGCCTTGAAGTCGACCTGACCCCCGCGTTCAAAGCGACTGCATCTCCTCCACAAGGGCGTCCTTCGTACTGGAGCCTCGCGCTGCTCCTCTGAGCGTCTGTATGGACAGTGAGACGACGCTGAGAGCGCGCTCCGCCGCGTGTACTGCTAGCGGCAATGCCATTCGCAACACGCGTGATACATTTCGCCAAAAAAGACCAAAACGCGCACCTCAATCCCATGCGCTGCACTACCCTACAACCCCCGCTGCACCTCTGTAAATACTTGCGAATGCCTCGTCGATCAGCACCCGTTGCCGCCGGCGATGCGCAGACACGCCGTCTCCTCCATCGACGCGAACGCGATCGTCGCGACCGAGTACGTGAGCGCGAGCGCGACACTAATGGCCACGACCGTCGCGGCACCGACGCTGTAGCCGCCGTAGTACCGCAGCTGCTGCACCTCGAGCCGCTGGCGCGGGAGGAACATGACGGCGCCCACACTCGCCAGCTGCACTGCGAAGGCTGCCATGAACGCCCACATGACGGTCCACCGCGTGTGCAGCGTGTCAACGTCCTTGCTCTCGATGGTTGCGATCCCAAACTTGCCGCCAAGCCACTTGGCCGCCGCGTCCGCGAGCATCAGCCCAAAGTTGAAAAAGGTGATGACGAGTCCGTAGGTCGTGGCCTCGAGTCCGCGCGGTGCCGTCTCGGCGATCGGGAGCAGCGTAATGAGCTGGCGCGCGGCGGACGCGGGCGATGTTAGTACTACGGGCACGTACATGAGAAACCACGGGTTGCGCAGGAGGTTGGACACGGACATGGCTGCGACGACGACGCGCACGGCGACGACCCAGACGGTGGACAGCACGAACACGGTCGGCCAGCTCACGGGCTGCAGGAACCGCTGCGTCGCCAGCAGCGACAGCGTGTAAACCACGCCCTTGACGAGGTCGGCGGCCGTGCGCGAGTCCGGACTGACGGGCACATACCACCTCGCCAGGAACGCCGACGCCGACAAGGGCGTGACCGCGAACAGCAGCGTCGACGAGAAGACGAAGAGCAGCAGCGTCCAGACAGCGCGCGACTGCACCAGCCGCCACAGGTGGCGGCGCGAGATCAGCAGCAGCCGCCAGTGCCGCCTCGGCGTCACCGAGCCGTCGCACAGCACTGCGTCGTCGTCGTCGTCGTCGTTCCCGTAGAGTTCGTACTCGTTGATCGGCCCTGGCGTCGACTCGCCGGTGGCGTTCGTGGCGGCGCCGGTGCTCTCGTCTCCACAGAAGCCGGGCACGACCACCTTATCCTCGTCCAGGAGCCAGGCGGCGCTGACGAGCGCCGCGAGCGCCAAGCCCGCGAGCGCCAGGTAGAGCGCGTTGACGCCGATGTCCCACGAGTAGTCGCCGCCGAACCGCTCGCTGTTGAGCAGCGTGTCGACCAGGAAGTCGGCGGCGAACATGAAGAAGCAGCGCGTGGCGAACACGACGGTCTGCGTGTGGCCGCGCGAGGCGAGCGACTCGCGCTGGGCCCACTCGATCATCAGTCCGTCCGCGGCCACGTTCGCGACCAGCGCGCCGACGGTCGCGAGCCCCAAGACCGAGATGTACAGCCACGCGATGCCCTGGTTGTCCACGTTGTCCGGGGCCGGGCCGCCCGAGCCGGACGAGGACGCATGCGTCCCGGCGTCCGGCACAGCCTTGAGCCCGAGGAACACGAGCGCCGAGAAGGCGACGGCCCAGCCCAGCAGCATGTAGGGCTTGCGGCGCAGGCCGCGCACGGGCAGGCCGTCGCTGAGCGCGCCGCCCACGGACTTCCAGAGCCAGGGGGCGTCCAGCACGCGGCGCGCGGCCTGCACTTGGTGGTCAGGGACGTCCAGGAACTCGCGGAAGAAGGGCGGGACGAGGGACGGCAGCGCGCCGTAGAGCACGCCGACGACGGCGTAGGTGACGAGGAGCCCGGCGGCGCGGCGGTCCCACAGCGGGCGGGGCCCGCCCGGACGCAGCGCGCCGTCCGGCTCGAGGTTGTAGAAGCGGTACTCGCGGTTGCGCGCCGAGGCCGGGGCTGGGGCCGCCGGGACGGACCCGGGGACGGGCACGGTCGCCGCCTGCGCGGTCAGCAGCACGGTGAAGTCGGCCGTGGCCGAGAGCACGGGCGGCGTGGAGAAGCTGAGGTCGACGGCGCGGCCGCGGTCGCTCGCCAGGCCGTCCGAGGACGAGGGCGAGCCCGGCTTGAGCCACGCCATGTCGCCGGCATGCATGCCGCTGTTACTCCGGCCGGACGGGGCGGGGACGGGACGCGGCCGCAGCGGACGCCATGCGCGAGGCGCGGACGCGCTGCTGCTGCTGCTGCTGGCCGCCACAGTGGATGCGGAGGGGCTGGCTGCGGACGGGCCGGATCGCGCGCGGCCAGCTGTGCGGCGCGGCCGCAGGCGTCAATTGGCGCGGCGGACTCGGGTGGCGGCGTCTCTGCGGTTGTTGGCTTGTCTCGGACAGGCACAGGAGCACATGGCATGATGGTCGACTCACTTGGGGACTGTAGGCGGACAGGGTAGCAGAGGAGCAGTAAGCTGGCGGAGACAGCTTAGTGGCTTAGACGCGCGAGTCACGCGTGGGACGTCGGTGCTGAAACAAGGAAGGCGCTTTTACTGTCGTGTTCGGTACGCTTCGTGCCGGTCCAGTTTAGGGTTGAGAGGGGGATGGGCGCTTCCGAGATCTTAAGGTTTGTAAGGACGATCACTTTTCTTGCGCCATCGCGTCGAAAGTGTGAACCCACCGTGAGTTGGTTGACTGCTCCGAACTCAAATTATGTCAGCAACAGTACTGTGAAGGCGCGCATTTTGCCGTAATCGGTCTGATATGTCACTAAAGCGGAACTGCGATTAAGGGGCATCCGACAAACGACGAGGGATACCACGCAGTACGCTTCAGCATGGCGCGGCGACGCGCGGCCGGTGCGCGGCGCTGGTGGTTCGTGCAGGACCCGGCCGGGATCCTGATCGCGTCGTTCGCGTGGCTCATCATGGCGTCGGCGCTGGCGGCGCTCTGGAAGTCCATCTCCTTCTCGGCGGGGCTCTTGTCGCCGCTCGGCGTGCTCGAGGCGCTCTGGTTCACCTGGCTGCTCGGCATGTGCTTCTGGAGCCACGCCGTGGTGCTCACGACCAACCCGGGCACGGTGCCGGCCAAGCTGCGCAGCTACGTGCCGGGCAAGGGCGGCGAGCAGCCCGTCAGCAGCGGCGACAGCAGCGATAGCGACGAGTACGAGGAGGAGGAGGTCGAGATGCCGCTGCGCGAGTTCGAGCACCAAGAGGACGACGGCTCGCTGCTCGTCTTTTGCGACGAGTGCGACTTCTACCGGCCGTCCAGGTGCGCGAGGCGTCGTATATGTATAATGCTGTGGCGTAGGTCAGGGTGATAGAGTGGCCTAACGCCGTCCCCCCTGAGCAGGGCCATGCACTGCTCTACGTGCGAGCGCTGCGTCATCCTGCAGGACCACCACTGGTACGCTCGGGTCGCTCGTGAGGCATCGACAGCACCGGCTTCATACTAACCGGCGTGCCTCTTTATCCCAGCCCGTGGGTGAACAACTGCGTGGGCATCGGCAACCACAAGGCGTTCCTGCTGCTGCTGCTGTACGTGGCGGCGACGGGCGTGCACGCGGCGCTCTTCGTCTTTGGCCAGTACCTGACGTGCGACAAGGGCCTGTACTGGTGCGGCTTCCAGTCGGGCCAGGTGCCGGGCAAGCTGGGCGTGTGGATCGCGGCGGCCGCGTGCGTCTTCGGGCTCTTCTGCGCCGCCATGCTCGTCATGGAGCTCTACAGCATCTACCTGGACCCGATCTTCTCGGTCATCGCCAACCAGCTGGCCGCGCGCGGCGGGTCCAAGTCCAAGTCGCGGCTCGAGCGCCACCTGAGCGTCGTCTGCGGCACGGACGGCTTCCGCGCGTCCTGGCTGCTGCCGCGGCCCGAGCCGCGCGCGCTCTACGAGCTCGAGATCGTCCAGGGCTTCCGCTGCGACGCGGACGACATGCAGATTTGCTGACGACCTCTGGCTGTATGATAGGCATTCATCCGCTTGTACTGGACGGACGCCAAACGTGGATTTTCGCCCCCCCAGTTGGCAGCAATGGTGCGATTTTTTACGCGGGATCTCGCTGTGGATCGGCTTTTTCGGAGAAAAGGGACGAAAGGCTGCCTCGTTGTTGAAGCATGAGGCAATTGGTGCCGGACTGAACCGGTTCGTCGTCGGATGACGGCGCGGTCGTCGAGTTGGGGCGTCATCCGTCGCGCCACAGGTGATTTCACGGAAGGGGGCGCGACGACGCGGCGACCCCCGCACCGCCGAACGTATTTGCAGCAGCGCGCGGGTGATTCGGCCGCGCGCCAGCAACCCATGCAGTGACACTTGTACCCCGCGCGCGTTTTGTTGGGCTGAGCAACAGTAGTCAACCCATAACGCTAGTGTCCCCAAGCAGTGCGAACATGGAGAATCGCGTGCAGATGAATGGGCTGCTTCCGAATGTTTACGTTCCTTCGAGAAGCATCGGTTCCGTCGGTGAGACCTGTCAGATTGGGCGGTCATGCTATAACCGATGCTTTCAAAATATGATTGTTTAGTTTATAGTTGGTAATAGCGCCTTGAGATATAATACCCTGCTATTTTAGAAAGTTTTGAATGGTCGTCTGAGTGGTTACGCCCTTCAACCTCAATCGACGGCGGGAAGCGAGGTTTTTTCGTATTTTTGGCCGAATCTCCACCGTAAACAGCGACGACGAAGCGACTTATATTTTGCGCGTACAGCGAAGTGGTGAGAAAGTTCCTCCGTCTGTATGAGACGTTCACATACAACGCCCAAGTGACTTTCCGCCAGACCTTCCGCAGTCTGGATTTCGACGCGAACGCCAAAGAGCAAGGGCAGCTGGCGTTCCACCCACACCATTCCTCAAGTCGCTCGTAGAAGGGAAACCCCGATCGAGAAAGGACAAATGCCGGCCGAGGTGGCGGTCGTGGCGGCGGCGCGCGATGAAATGGACGGCGTCGACGTGCTGCTGGAGGAGAGCCCCGAGTACGACAGCGACATGGACGACGTGGACTCGCCCGTGGCGCCGGCGCCGGCGCTGGGCCGGCTGACCAAGGAGACGCGCGACGGCGACCTGGCGCGCAAGCGCGAGCAGTGGGAGCAGATCATGGAGGAGCAGCGGGTCGAGAGCGCGGCGGCCGAGGCGCCGCGCGCGCACTTCCGGCGCGCCACGACGGTCGCGGTGCCGCTCACGAGCCTCAAGCAGCCCGTGCTGGCCAAGAGGGAGTCGACGGACAGTGAGAGCGACGTCATGGCCAGCCCGGTCGTGGCGGCGGTAGCGGCCGCGGCGGCATCGCCCCCGACGCTGACGCGGTCCCAGAGCTGGAGCTGCCCGCGGCGCGCGGCGGCCGTCGAGGCGATCGACCAGCGCCAGGTGCGCTTCCGCTTCTCGACGGCGGCGTCGGCGCGCGAGATCGTGCGCGAGATGCACACGCTGCGCCTGCGGGAGTTTCCCATTGAGTGCTGCGTGTCGACGGCGGCCGCGCGCGTCCAGAACGCGGGCGGCGTCTGGCGCGAGGTGGAGGCCGAGATCGACCGCGACGGCTTCAGCGCGCACCGCACGTCGACGTTCCGCAAGAAGATCAAGGGCTTCCGCATCAGCCACGACGACATTTTGGGCGCGACGCTTGCCAGTGGAAGCAAGAACGAGCTCACGATCCACTACATGAGTCCTGGCGCGGGCGAGCGCGAGCGCCGCCTCATGCGGCAGTACGAGACGCTGGAGCTGCGGTTCGAGGAGAAGGAGGACGCGCAGAAGTGGCTGCGCGCGATCCAGGTGCTGGCCAAGTGGTCGGCGCGCGTGCCGATGGGAGCCGCGCGCAAGATCAAGGTGGTCGTGAACCCGCACTCTGGCAAGCGGCGCGGCCGCCAGGTGTGGCGCAAGTGGCAGACGCTTATCGAGCTGGCCGGCATTGAGTGCGACGTCGAGGAGACGACGTACAGCGGGCACGCGCGCGACATTGGCGCAAGCTTCGACCTGAGCAAGAAGTACGAGGCCATGGTATTCGTGGGCGGCGACGGAACCGTCAACGAGTTCATGAACGGCGTCTTTTCGCGGCCGGAGAGCGAGTGGCGCCATCTGGTGGCCACGACGCCCGTGTCGCTCATTTGCGCCGGCACGGACAACGCGTTCGGCATCGGCGTGGGCACGCCGTCGCACGAGTCGGCGGTCTACTGCATCATCAAGCGCAAGATCCGCCCGCTGGACGTGATGGCCGTCGTGGCGTCCAACGAGGACGGCACGACGCGCCGCGAGTTCTCGTGCACGGGCGTGAGCTGGGGCATCGGCTCGGACATTGCGGTCGAGTCGGAGGCCACGCGCTGGCTCGGCGTCTACCGCTACATGTACCTGAAGGCCAAGCGCGGCGTGTTCGCGCCGCACCGCCACGAGTGCCGCATGCAGTACGTGCTGTCGGACGATGTGCCGACGGACGAGGCGACTGGCGAGCAGGTGCTGCGCACGTACTTTGACATTATGGACCAGAGCGCGGACGACCAGCACCACATTGAGATGTGCAGCGTGTACGACGAGTCGTACCCGGACAAGCAGTGGATGGGCGACGCGAGCGCCATCTACCGGCCGGCGAGCGATGAGAAGTTCCAGGGCCAATGGCGCAAGGACGAGGGCCAGTTCACGACGCTCGGCGCGTCCAACGTGTACTTTGAGGCCAAGTACTCGCACCCGTCGGACGGCAGCATGGACCTCATCTACTCGCGCAAGGGCAACGCCAAGCAGTCGATTGAGCTGGTCGCGCGCTACCTCGGGGGCGACTACCTCAAGGCCGAGATCGTGGGCTACCACAAGGTCAAGGCGCTCGTGATCGACCCGGTCAGCAGCACGCCGCTTAACGTGGACGGCGAGGTGCTGCCGCTGCCGGGCCCGTTCCGCATCGAGGTCGTCCCCCAGCTGCTCTGTGTGCTCTCGGAGAAGTAGACAGGCGAGCAGGCGTTCAGGTCGTCGGCTGGTCGTGCAGTTGCGTCTCTCCGGATTGGTTGGTATAAGGTGAAGAATAAGAACTCACGCTAGGTTTTAGTATAATTCGGGTCATCACTCTGAATACTGACGTCTTCACGCTGACGTACGTATCAAGTATAAGACGATGTAGGGTACGTCAAAACAATGGCTACACAATATGTACTAAATCAGCCAGACTTCACAGTACATCCCTAAAAATATCCGGTCTCCGCGAAAGATGATTTGTCAGTCTATCCTAAGTTTTACGTGGTACCAATATACTTGCATTATATCAAGTTATTTGTTCAAGTAGGTGTTTCTTACTACATAGGGTTTTTGATCTATCACAAAGCAGGTATTAATATAGACAAGTTATGCATTCATACTAGCCATAGAAAGCTGACAATCGACTGTATAGGCGATCGTATTGAGCGAGAGGACGACGCGCTGACAGGTCGAATGTGTCCGGTTTAGGGCATGGTTAGGGTATCGGCGCTTTGCTGCATCGTTCTCGATACATTTCTCAACAGCAGTACCCGGTTTTGGCAATAGCTGTCGTTCGGTTGTGCTTCCTTTTCGTCCAATCCGAGCGCTCAGAAGGCGATGGCGACCCTATTTTCACCTATCCCTGTCAGTCTTTTATTCCGTAGGGTAGGGCTTTTTCGTCCTAATAGCGGGTGCAAGATGTTTCTCGGGACAATTGAACAACTGGCGGAGTGCCCGTCTTTTTTCAGAGGAAGAGGGCGACGTCCAGTTTGGCGCCGCCTTTTGGCTCGGAGCCGACGTCCGCGAGGGAGGGGGGATTGTACTGCGGAAATCAAGCCACTCGACTGTTCGACGACTCGCGCGGCGTCTCGGGCTGTGCGCGCTCGCTCGCTCGCTCCCTCACGTCCGTCCGTCCGTCCGCAGCGGCCGGCCGCGCTTCCCCCCGCAGCCCCCGCCTTCCTCGCTCCGCCCTCTTCCCCTCTTCCCCTCTTCCCCTCGCCCCCCCCTCCGTAGACAGGCCGCCATGTCGTTCCGCTTCTGGGGCCGCAAGAAGAGCAAGGGCAAGGCGCCGGCCAACGACAAGTACTACCCGACGGCCAACCCGATGACGGCGCCGGCGCCGGCGCCGCACTCGAACCCGTCGGGCACCCGCGCCATGAGCAACGGGGCCGACTACCCGCCGGCCTCGTGGAACGGCAACCCGTCGACGCGCGGAGGGAACCCCCCTCCGGTCCCGCAGGCCGCCTACCGGGCCAACAACGGCTCGGCGCTCGCCAACAACGGCCCCGGCTCCGGCGGCAGCGGCTCGGGCGGCAGCGGCGGCGCGTCGGTCGCGCGCGGCAGCCCGCTGCCGTTCAGCCACCCGCTGTACACGATGGACGCGAGCGGCATGATCCAGCTCAAGGCCACGGGCAAGGGGCTCGAGGACGAGACGGACATGGCGGTGCACCAGGACGAGATGATCAACGCGGTCGTCAAGTACGTGCAGGACTCGATGCGCAAGGAGCTGGGCTTCCGCGAGGTCTTCCTGCCATCCGCGGACGCGCCCGTCAAGGCCAACGTGTTCGTGTCGAGCAACTTTGACTCGTGCAAGAAGCTGCTCGTGTTCGTCGCCGTCTCGCGAGGGCTCTACCCTGGGCTCTGGTCCCGCGGCCTCGTGCTGCACACGGGCGTGCACTCGGGCTCGATGCTCGCGTACTTCCGCAAGGCCCTGGACGAGGGCTACGGCATCCTCGTGGCCAACCCGAACAAGAACGTGATCGTGCTGCGCGACGGTAAGCAGCGCGTCCCCATCCCCGGCTCGGCCTCGCCCGAGGAGCACATGGACTCGATCTGGGACCAGTTCATCTCGCGCTGCCCCGCGCGCCGCGTCTACTTCCTCGGCTACTCGTACGGCGGCGTGCTCATCAAGTACCTACTGCACTCGCGCGGCGATCAGCTCATGCGCCGCAACGGCGCCATCGCGCTCATCGAGTCGAGCCACCGCATCGAGGACGGGGACGCGCAGTCGGTCCAGTCCATCCTGGCGCACCGCACCATGTACTGGGAGAGCAACGACCTGCCCTTCCAGAGCAAGCTCGACGGCGACGCGCCCCACCGGACAGGATGCACGTGCCTCTCGGCCGGCCGCCCGCCGCGCATGCACTCGAGCCACTACTACGTCACGGCCTTCTGCATCAACACGATCCAGGACGCGCTCTTCCGCTTCCTGGACGTGCGCGACGCCAACACGTACGTCGAGGGCGAGAAGCCAGTGCCGACGCCGCCAATGTCGGCACCCGGCGCGCTCATGAACGGCGCGGCCGTCAACGGACTCGGCCAGATGAACAACAACAGCAGCAGCAACAACATCAACAACAACAACAACGGGCTCGGCCAGCCGGCGCTCGAGCGCCAGAACTCGCGCCGCGAGGCCAACAACTCGCGCTTCGGCCCCGGCAACAGCGAGAAGCACTGCAACCTGTGCTTGTTCCACTTCACGCTCTTCGACCGCCGCCACCACTGCCGCATGTGCCACCGCGCCGTGTGCAACGCGTGCTCGCGCGACAGACTCTTCCTGCCCGGGTCCAGCACGGCGCAGCGCGTGTGCATCGAGTGCGCTACGGAAGGCCCGCGCGGCAACAACAACACGATGAACGGCGGCAACCAGGCGCCGGCGTACCCGCGGCTGAACCGCACCGCCAGCGACGCGGCCAACACGCCGGACGCGGCGGCCGCCAACCAGTCGCGCCAGCGCTCGGACACGCAGATGTCGGACAACGGCAACAACAGCGGCCGCTCGCAGTCGAACGCGGGTATGGGCGGCAACTCGAAGCTCTCGGTCGAAGACTTTGACCTGCTCAAGGTGATCGGCAAGGGCGCGTTCGGCAAGGTCATGCTCGTGCGCAAGAAGGTGCCGGACAACATGGCGAACGCGAACGCCATCTACGCCATGAAGGTGCTCAAGAAGGCCTCGGTCTTCGCCAAGAACCAGGTCGAGCACACCAAGTCGGAGCGCCGCATCCTGCGCGACATCGACCACCCGTTCGTCGTGCGGCTGCGCTACGCCTTCCAGAACGAGGACAAGCTGTACTTGGTCATGGACTACTACAACGGCGGCTCGCTCTTCTTCCACCTGCGCAAGTCGCGCAAGTTCAGCGAGAAGCGCTCGCGCTTCTACGCTGCGCAGCTGCTGCTCTCCATGGCGCACCTGCACGACCTGAACATCGCCTACCGCGACCTCAAGCTCGAGAACATTTTGATGGACGACAAGGGCTTCATCGCGCTCACAGACTTCGGTCTGTCCAAGGAGAACGTCGACGTGCCCGACGGCGCCAAGACCTTCTGCGGCACAGCCGAGTACATTGCGCCGGAGCTGCTCAAGGGTCTTCCCTACGGCAAGGCCGTCGACTGGTGGGGCTTCGGCACCCTGCTGTACGAGATGATGACTGGACAGGTGCGTTGGCTTGCTCGTTCCGTGCACGGTGGAGCGTTGGATTGGTTACTGACCATGCTGTTTGATGTCCCTGGACTATGAACAGACGCCGTTCTTCGACCGCAACCGGAAGCGCATGTTCCACAACATTCTGCACCGCGACGTGGTGTTCACGCAGTCGTTCTCGGAGGACGCCAAGGACCTGCTGACCGCGGTACGGTGTTTTACGCTGAGCGTCTCTAGTTATCGGAACTCGTCGCCTAACGCTCGGCTCTCTCTCTCTTTCTCTTGTTGATGCTGCAGCTGCTACGGCGCGACCCGGCCAAGCGCCTCGGCTCCGGTCCGTCCGGCGCGCAGGAGATCATGGACCACCCGTTCTTCGCGAGCATCGACTTCGACCTGCTCATGAAGCGCGAGATCGAGCCGCCGTTCAAGCCCGTGGTGTCGAGCGAGGCCGACACGACCAACGTGGCCAACATCTTCACGCGCGAGCTGGCGCGCGACTCGCCGGTCACGCAGGAGCTGGGCGCCACGCACCGCGCGCAAGCCCACTTCGAGGGTTTCACGTACATGCCGACGTCGACAATGGGTTAAATGAGTTGGTAGAGTGCCGCCCCCTCCCTCCCGTCGGTGGCTGCCGCGCCTCGGCCGAGCGAGTGGATCGAACACTGCCGGCCAAGCGCGCGCGGAGTGCAGGACACCTTTCTCTCCAGATGTTGGTTGCGCTGGAGGCACAACGGGGGGGCTGGCTGGCAGGTGAGATGCTGGAGGGGGTGACGGTGGATGAAGAACGTGATGTGTATGCTGTTTGCTCTTTCTCCTCTCGCAGTTCCCCTCGCATGGATTTCCTGTCCCGCTCGACGCGGTGACGCTGTGACCGTGAGCTGTGTGTGTGCTGCCTGCCAGTGCCCGTGGCTTCAGGACGACTCGGCCGTGACGACGACACGCAAGCGACCGACACCGCGGCCGCCGTCTTCGCCACGCCTCGCGCGTCAGCTTCACGTGCGGACGCCGTTGGCTCGCGGCTATTTTGACGACGTGCCGTGACTGTTTCTCCTCTCTCCTTCTCACAGCTTCCCAAGGCCAAGGCGTTTAGTCGCCACGACGCGGCGGAGATGCGATCCAGGGGGGCGGCGTCGCGTCCTGAGCCGAAGGAGGAAGCGCGCGAGGTCGCTCGGCTATTTCTGCGCGTGGCTCCGGTCGTTGCGCGCGCGTCGTCTAAATCCATCGCCAGCAGTAGTTTCCCGACCGACTGACCGACTGCTGCGTCTGCCTGTCGGCGCCTGGGCCGTTGCCATTTCGCGACTCCCCGCTCGAGCGAGAGAGCCTTCGAAGCCGCCTCCTCCGCCCCCGCCCGCGTCCGCCATGGCCCAGGGAAGCCCGATCTGCTTCGGCGACATCATCAAGCTCAGCGCCAAGTCGGCGTTCGCCGAGGCCGATGGCGTCGTCGCGCTGAGCTTCATGGAGCAGCCGGGCAAGGACCAGCCGCTGCTGGTCGTGCCGCCGAAGGACCCGGCCTCGGGCGTCACGCTCGTCGAGGCCGAGTTCATTGTGTACGTGTCTGTCTGCTGGTCTGTTGTTTGAGACGGTCGTGGCTGACATACAGCGGTCATTGATGATGATGATGATGATGATGAACGCAGCGCGCCGGTCCGTGGGGAGAAGCAGCAGCCGAACGGCACGCAGCTCACGTACAAGACGCCGTTCACGCTGCGCACGAACGAGACGGACAAGAAGAAGGGCGAGGAGGTGTTTTACTCGCTCAACAACAAGGTCTCGGGCCACAAGGACGGCGTGACGCTGCAGCAGGCGCTCGTCAAGGGCGAGATGTACCTGACGCTCGAGAAGGAGGGCTACACGGCCGAGACGGTGGGTTGCCAATGGCTCTGCTGCTTGGGAATCGATTGGTTGATTGGGATGAACGTGCTGACGGTGTGTGTGGCAATGACGCGGGTGCAGATGGTGCACGAGCACGACGCCGAGTTCCAGGTCGTCGTGGTCGACTCGAACCGCATCCGCAAGTCGCTGAACCACCCGCTGGCGCACTTTGTCAAGCCCAAGGCGGTCGGCGCCTTCGTCGGCTGCGGCGTGACCAAGAGCAGCAAGCCGCTGCTCTTCTCGGTCGCGAAGCTATCCAAGACTGGTAACAAGACGCACTCGTTCATGAAGGACGCCAAGTACCGCCGCGCGAGCATGGAGGGGTTGCTGTCGGCCAAGGAGGACGAGGCCAGCCGCCCCGAGTGCGCCGACAGCGACGCGTCCGAGAGTCGGCACGCCAGCATCGTGAGCCAGGCGTCCACGTCGGTGCTCTCGGCTCCAGGCAGCCCTCCCGCTGACGCGACTCCAGCGACAACCCCGTCGTCGGTCGAGGCCACGACGGGCTCGACCCCCGCCACTACGTCTGTCAGCGAGCCTGTCGAGCGGTCGGTGGCGTCGGAGCGAGAGGCGGAGCACTCGACGGCTGTTGTGGCTGAAGTGACGACGATGGCAGCGCATGAGGCTCCCGCTGCGTCGGTCGAGACTCCTGCGGCTGTTGTGGAGGCAGAAGCCGCGGTCGATGGCTCGGTTGCCGCTGTTGAAGCGCTGCCGACCTCGGACCCTGCGACGGAGACGGCTGTCAAGACTGAGACGGCGCCATTGAAGCTGGCGGAGACGACGTCGACGGCCGAGGTGGTCATCTCGGAGGCCTTCACGTCGGCCAGCGAGGCGCCGGCGCCGCATACGATGACAACGGTAAGCTCGGCGGCGGTCGATGCGGACGAGCTGGACGCGGATGTGGGCAACGGCAAGGCCACGTGCGTCGGCGGCATCAACTGCTCCATCATGTGACCCGAGAATCGCTCGCTCAAGAGACTGCATGCCCTTGCATTTTGGATACGTAGGCGACAGGAAGGGCGGACGGCATGAACGTATGAACTCCCAACACGAAGCCAGCCACTGACGCTCACTACGACCCAAGGCTTTGGCATCAACGCGCGCGCTTCCATCATCATCACTAGCAGACCAGCGCTTCCACTCGACGAATGACTGTCGCGACCATGAGACTCACCTCGCCACGCTCCTCGTCCTCGACGTCTTGGTCTTCTTCCATCATGTCCGAGCGCTCGCTGCCCTCGCGTCGTCTGTCCACTGCTCGCTTGTGCGCCGCCGCCTCCCGCACAGCCACTCGCTGCTCGCCTCGGAGCTCGGCCACCTGCTCCGATCGCAGCTTCTCGTCCGGCTCGTCGCTCAGCAACGCGCCGTCCTCGTCGAGCAGCAGCGCGCCGAGCAGTCCGCGCTGGGCCGCGCGCTTGGCCGTGAACGCCTGCGCCGGGTTCTCACGCGTCAGTGGCGCGTAGATGGCGTCCGTGCTCGTCGCTAGCGCGGACCGCACGAGGGCCACGAGCCTCGCGGACGTCGGAGACGCTGGGATAGCGGCGGTCGCGCTCGGACTCGACATGGACACCGACTGGTAGCGCGGCTGGCAGTCGTGGACGCGTTGAGCCCGCTCGATCGCGTCGCCAGCCGCCAGGCCGTACAGCCGGCCGACGAGCAGCGCGCCGACGAGTCCGGTGCGGCCGTGGCCGTCTTTGCTGAACGCGAACACGCTCCGGCCCACGCGAAGCCGCGCTTCGAGGTCCGTGACGAGCTCCAGCGCGCGGTGTACTTCCGCTTCGGACGACTCTCGGCCGTCCTCTGGACCGCCGTCCTTGTCGATCGGCAAGTGCGCGAACTCGAGACGCATTGTCAGCCGTGAGACCCCGGCTCGCGCCGTCGCGTCGTGCTGGCGAGCGAGTTCACACCTCGCGGCCGCCATCTCGAGCTCCTGCTCGGCGTCGGCCACGTCCTGCGCTGACGAGCGGCGAGACGCCTGACGCGTAGTGACCGCCTCGGCCGCGTCCGCCTGGGCCTTGAGCGCGAGCTCCAGCTGCCTCGACGCGCGATTCTCGCCCGCGCGCAGCTCCAAGAGCAGCGCGGCGTACCGCCGGCGAACGATGCGCTCGAACCGCCAGGGAGTCGTTGTCGCTTGGGTCTTCGTCTGCAGCAGCTTGTCGTCCTTGGTCGGCACCTCAGTGCGCTCAAGCTGGTCCTCCAACTCCTTCAGCTCGCGCGTCGTCATCAGACACACGAACGTGTCGACTTGCTCGAGCAGGACGTTCGTGATCGGGTCCTTGCCAGGCCGCACAGGGCGTTGATCACCGCCAGCGACGCTCGAGATGGCGCCGACGCGCTTGCTGAGCTTGCCAGGCGCTGGACTGGACGCGCTCGGGTACGCTCCGAGCAGCACGCGACCGCGCAGCAGCCAGTACGAGGACGCGGTCGGCCCGGCGTGCGTCGCTCGGAACTGCTGGAAGCGCGCGGCGTCCTCGACCACCACGCGGCCGTCGCGCGTCGCGTGGGCAAACGCTCGCGGCAGTCGAGACGGAAGAAGCGCGCTGCTGCTCAAGTCTCCTTCTTTTGATCCCTTGGCGATTGTCGAGCCCATTCCATGGCTCGGATGCCACTTGGTGCTGTGCTGGACGCGCGCGATCCGCCGCTGCACGTCCGGCGTCTGCAGCTCGGCCGATGTCGCCCAGCGCTCGACCGCGCGTCTCATCCGCTTCTCCCACTGCGCCATGAGCAGCTCGAAGAGCGCGCGAGCCGCTGCCTGCCGCCTCCGGTACAGCTGCTCTAGCTCGTTCATCGACCGCGCCATGTTCATGAGCGAGGAGGGCGATGCTGCCTTGCGGCTGCGCTCCCATCGCCGGCGAGTCCAGCGCTGGATCTTGGAGGCGGACAGCATCTCTAGCTCCTGCCGCTCATGGCGGCGGTGGCGACGCACAAACTTGCGCCACCGCGTCCAAGAGAAGCCCATGGACACGAACAGCAGTCGGTTCACGACGCGCAGCAGCTGCCGCGAGCGCTCGTGCGCTGGCAGCGACAGCGCGCGCGCTTCGAGGGAGAAGAAGCGCACGAGCTGCTGCTTCGGAGGCGGCCAGTGGGCGTCTTCAGCCCCGTCTTCCGGTCCATCGAGGTGCTCCAGGCCCTCGTCGAGCCATTCGCGAGCCAGGTCTTGGCCGATCGCACCCGCGAGCCACTTGTCCAGGCCCCAGCGACCCGAGGAGACCTCGTCCAGGAACTGCGTGTCGTGTATGGGACGCAACGGACAGTCGAGTGCCAGTCGGTTGAGCGCGTCCAGCGCCTCGCGTCGGATCTGAGCAACCTCCGCACTTGTCACGGCTTGGGTCACGCTGCTGCTTTTGTTGATGGCGGCGGCGGCGCGCGCGTGGCGACGAGAGCGACGCGCGAGCGCTTCGGCTGTCGCGACAGCTCGCAGAGCGCCAAGACGCGTCGGGAAGACGCCGATCGACAGCGTCGGAGCGATGCTAGAAGCTCGATCGTGAGGCGCAGGCAGCACCAAGTTGGCTCGGAACGAACCGTCCGCTAGCGACTCGACGCCGCGCAGCCAGAGCACTCGGTTGAACGCGCGCTGGACGCCGTCCGCCGTCGTTGCGGTCGTCTCGCTGGACGAGACCACAACGCCGTGGAGCAGCTCGCGCGGCCAGCAGCCGCAGTCCATGGCGCGGAACAGCACGCCGCATCCGGCGTCCAGTGTCGACGCGTGGTGGTCAGCCTGGGAGGTTGTGGGCTCGGGCGTGACACTGATAGGAGACGGCAACAACTCCACGTCCTGGTTGGATGCAGCACTTTGGATGGCAGCGATCGACTCGGTGGTGGCCACAAGGCGAACGTGATGCCCTGCGAGCTCCGGGATCTGTCAGCGTCCGCCATAGCGTCTGTAAGGCACCCAACGATCCACTGCAATCCATCAGCTCGACGAGCGTACGCACAATGTGGATGGCGTCGGCGCAGCGCCAGCACAGCGCGAGCGCGCACTCGGAACAGCAGACGGCGACGCGGCGGCCAGCGCACTCGTCGCAAAGAGCCCAAGCTTCAGCCGAACATGGCGCCGCACAGTCGCCACCGAGCAGTTCGGCCACGCCGCGCTCCGTCTTGATGGACGGGAAGCTGACGCGGATCCAAGGCGGCACAGCGTCGTCGTGCTCTTCCTCCTCTTCGACGCTAGATACCTCGTTGACATGGTCAGTGGCTAGCTCCTCTCGTCTTGCAGTCGCTTCCTCGACCAACAGCAACGCCTCCAGCCGCGGCGATCTCTCCAACTGGAGCCGCAGCGACTCTGTGCTGCTCCCAACGGCGCCAACTCCCGCGCCAGCCAGCGACTCCGACATGCCGCGCGGCTCGCGTGGCCCTCAGCGACCGCTCGCCGCCGTCCGCGCCGGCTCCACCGCGCTATAAATGACCTGCGCACATCCACAACAGCCATCGGCAGCGGCAGCCAGCCCCACTCAACGCGCAGTCGACGCCCGCTTGCGTGGCCAAATCGAGTTGCATTGGCTGCGAGCACTCGGTCCAAAGCGCCGCTCATCTGTTTGAAAAGCAAAAGCAAAACCGGACCCTCCGCCACCGTGAGCGTGCGATCCGTTCGTCTGTGTGTGTGTGAGAGAGAGAGAGAGGGAGTGTGTGGTGGCTGAAGCAACTTGGGGACGCGTGCTCACTTGAGCAGCGCTCCCGAGCGCCGGAACGCGTCGTCGAACGAGTGGAACGAGCGCTCGCCCTCGTCCTCGCCGCCGTAGAAGCCACTCGACAGACCGCTCGACGCCGACAGCGACACGATCGCGGGGTCGTGGAAGGACGCCAACTGCGCCGGCGCCGCCGAGCCGAACGCGTCGTGGCTCTGCCATGATCCAAGGCCCGACGGCGACGCCGAGCGGTGGGCGCCAGCACTGTTGCTGCGCTGGAACAGGCGGCGGCTGCTCGCCTGCGGAGGTTCCTCGACGCCTCGGCCGTTCGGGAAGTCGCCACCGAAGCTGATGTTGACGTTCGGCAGCATTTGCTGGAGGAACGCAAGCCCATTCGCGCCGCTGTCGTCGCCAAAGCCCATCCCGTTGCTCGGCATGCTGGCCGTGCGGTGGAGCATCGGTCCGCTGCTGAGACCGCCATGGAACGGACTCGGACGTGGCGGCAGCGGCGGCGGCATCGACGACGGAGCGCTGCCCAGCGGAGGGAACGCCGACGCGTCGTGGCGGCGCGACGAGAACCCCAGCGGCGCCTCCGAGCTTGCTGGCGGGGCCGTGTCGTAGCTGCCAAACGAGTGCCGGTGTGCCAACCCGCTAGCGAACAAACTGTCCGCGCTGTGATGTACAGGGTTGCTGTGCTGCGATAGCGACTCGCCGCGCGCGTTCGCGAACGCGAACCGCGACGTGCCGTTCGTCGGCGTGCCGTGAGCCATCGGCGCCGCGCTCAGCTCGACGCCTAGGAGCCCGGCGAGCGCCTCGGTCGACTCGCTGCGCTGGCTGAAGATGGCGTCGATCGACGCGAACGACGATGACGACAGCGCCGACTGCGACGTGTCCAGGCTCGTGCTCGTCCATGCGCCGTCCGCAGCGCCGCTAGTGCTAACAGTTGAGCTGGCCATGGCGCTCGCTGATGGTCGGTGGATTCCTCCTTCAAAGCCCAGACCGAAGGGGCTGAAGACCGCGCCGCCGCCTACTCCGACTGCGTCGTCCACGTCATCCGAGCGCGCGGCCGTCGCTGCCGGGAACGGCTGGGCCCACGCGGGCTCCTGCACTGTCGAGCCCGTGGCCAGCTTGAGTGCTTCCAGGGGGCCGACCACGGCTTCGACTGCCTGCTCCTTCTCTTCCTTCGCCACCGACGTGTCCACCCGCAGGTTTGGCTTGCAAGCACTGCTTGGTATGGATGGCGACGCTGCTGCTGCTGCCGCCGTTGCCACCGACGGTCCTGGACTAACTGTGCGCGCGACAACCTTGCTGTACGCCTGCTCTCTTCGCGACGTGCGCGGCCCGGGCGACGCAGAGCTCGAACTAGAGTCTCCTCCCCGCTCCGGCCGCGTCCCTCGAAGCCTGGCGCTGCCGGGCGTGCTGCTCTGTCGTCTCCGGCCGACCGCAGGGGGCGGTGAGGACGAGGCAGCAGCGGCAGCGGCGGGCGGAGGGCACGTGGAGGAGGAGGACGATACCGCCCCGTCCTCCTCCTCCTCCTCCTCTTCCTCCTCTGCGTACCGGTCTTGCCGGCGGTTAGGCGCCGGTGGGAACGACGAGCCTGCGCGCACCTCGTTGCCGTAGCTCACGCCCGTCACCTCGCGGAACGCCTTGCCCGAGTGCAGCGCTGAGAGCGTCCAGTGTGAGTAGGAGCACGAGAAAGAGAGAGGGAGGCAAGTCCCGGCCAGCGCCAACACACACACGCACCCGTCTGCATCTCCTCCTTCGTGAAGCTGTCCTCCTGCTCGCCCAGCTCGTGCAGGTAGAGGCACTCGGGGTTGTTGCACTGGAGGTTGCGCAGGAAAAAGTTGCAGTACTTGGTCGTCCCGAACGACGCCCTGAAGTAGCGACCCAAGTGCGTGTGTTAGTCTCAACCTGTCAGCCTGGTCCTCGGGACGAGTCGTACCGGAGCACGGCCCCGTCGAGGATGAAGCCGTCGACCGCCATGATGCACGCGAGCGCGTCGTCCTTGACCGCGAACGTGATGTAGGCGCTGGCAGTCGCACCCCCGCGGTCCGCGTGCAGGTGCGCCTTGTTCACGACGGCCTTGACGATCCGGCCGTACTGGCCGAAGCACGCGCGCGATCGCAGGACCTGTGGGCGGGGCGGGGAGGGGACACGCGCAGCCGCGAGCGTCATTACGCGTCCGTCCGTCCGTCCGCTTGTTACTATAGGGACCTACCTCCTCGTCGGCAAAGTGCTGCGGCAGCCCGATGACGTAGACGAGGTTGCGCTGCATGACGCGCACGTTGGCCAGGTTCTTGCGGTTCACGGTCGGGAACTTGGTCTGCGCGGCCGTGCGGCGCTCGTGCTTCTCCTTCTGCTTGCGCTGCTTGGTCCGCCGCAGGACGCTGGGTCGCACACACACAGAGATAGAGAGCAATAGAGACAAGAGGACGAACGAGTGAGTTGGGGGGACGGACGGACGCACGGACGCACACAGCGATCGAGCGCACGCACTCCTCGCGGTCCAGCGGGTTCTTGTGCTTGGACAGCTCCGTGTATGGCGCGCGGCACGCGGGGCACAGCCCGTTGTATTCGTTCTTGATCTGGTGCCAGCACCACAGACAGACCTGCGGACGAGGGGCGTGAGCGCGTGAGTCCAAGCCCGTCCGTCGCTCGCTCCCTCTTCCCTCGGCCCGGCCGCGACGCACCTGGTAGCCGCACGGGCACGCGTTGAACGTCTTGTCCGTCAGGTCCAGCTCCTCCATGCACAGCGGGCAGCAGTCGGGCTCCTCCTCGTCCGCCATGGTCGACACGGAGCGCGCGGGCTTTCTGATCCTTTCAATTCCGTCGGCTTGGCGAACGGGTAGTTGCGGCGAGCGAAGAGAAAATGCAAATAGCCGGGGAACGGCCCCCATCGGAACGGGAAAATAGATGGTGCAGCAGTATGCATTCGCAGGGGTCTGTGCAAATGCTACCAAGCAAATGTTACATGAGATTTACTCGAACATTGTATTGAAGCATACGTATAAGATATACCGACACGATTTACTTGTGGTTTGTATTACTGTCAAATAGCATTATTGGTTTCTAACCATTTTAACGAGACCTGCAAAATCAAATTGTGTTAAAACGTAAAATAGTGCCTATCCTATTATCTTACAGTCCACTTGTTTTAAAATTTGGCAAAACAAGGTAGCTTTTCAAGTTTTCAACGCAAAATTTTGATGGATTCTCATATATTATACCAAAACGCGACATATTCGTATCCGTTACAAACAAACGTAACGATGAGAAATATTTTAGAAATTACTAGTATTGTTGACTTCAAATTACGCTCTTTTGATTTGGCAACTCACGATTCTCAACTGCTCAGCACCACTGCCGCCAACGCAACCGCCACCGCGCCACAGTTTATATCTACGTGATGCAGTGCGTCGACAACCACTGCGTGACATTCCTCGGCGTCACAGATGACCCCATCTACTGCCTCCGCCAGCACAACGATGAGGAGAAGGGCGTTGCTTATGCCACTGATAGACGCTTTTAAAAGATGGTCCTGATCGCCCACGGTTTCGACGACAACGAACTGGTTTGCTTGTGCATGTAGTTTCCTTAATTTCGAATTTAAACGCTAACTAACCTCACGTGATAAGTCAAAACTATAACGTATACACTGGGTCGACGACCAGCCAGCAGTAGCCGTGCACGGCTAAACCGACTGGCAAACACTCGCTGCTCGCATCACAACACAGTCCTGGCCCTCGGGGTCACTGCTTCCCCTTGCGCCGGGACATCTGCCCTTATTTATTCACTGTCCGGGCCACTCCTGCCGCTAAGGCTTCCGCCGGTCCTATTCGTCGCTCTCTCTCTCGGTAGCCAGTCGTCCGCATCCTTGGCGGCAGATTTCTGACTGACCTCCTGTCGGCTGCGCGCGGCCGGTCACTCCTGCTGGTGGAGACCGTCATCGCTACCCCCGCCTCCTGCTCCGCCCGGTTGCTAGGACTTCCCGCTCCTTGCCTTCATCCAGTACGCCCCGTCACTCCACCACCCAATTGAAACTGTACCATCGTCCCGCCAGTGGACGCCATTGACTTGCTTCTCGACGTCCGTTCATCAAGTCTCCATCCTTCGGCCGTGGCGGCTGGTGCCAGCGATCTTCCCGTCTTCGTGCCACCGGGCGTCACTCGTCGTCCGCAACGGTACGCCTCGGGCTCATTACCCCGACCTCGGGACTCTCTGACTGGGATGTCTCCTCGTCCTGTTTGTCCTTGTAGCGCTCGGTCTCCGCTGTTACGTCCGACGGGCTGCGGTACGGCCATCGCCCGGACGGCACCGCTACAAAAACTACCTGGCAGTACGAGTGCATATATATAATGTGCGGCAGTTGCTGAGCGCTGTTGATTTCGCTGACCACCCACCTTGAGTAGATCCTCGAGCGGCTTCGCGACCCGAAATGACCCCTCCTCTTTTTCTTGGATTTGTCAGTGCCGCTCATAAAACCGATCTATGGCTCAAGTACCCCGTGGCCAAACTGCATTCGCCGATCGTTCTCACTGAAGACGGTGTAAGGGTCCTGCCCCGGTGTGGTGTACGTGGCGCGACGCCAGCGGGCGCGAATGGATGCAGTTGACCAAGGAGGACGGCAGCGAGGATGGCAGGGCGTCGGATGGGCAGGAGGCTCATGCGGACGTCCACATGAACGAGGAACGAACAACACGGAAGAAAGCGAGAATGGCGGATGGCGACGGTGCGCCGGCGTGCGACCAAGTGGAGCACCAGAACGCACCGGCGACCACCGCTCTAGGACAGAGTGACGGTGAAGATCGCGCCGATGAGCAGTTGGAAGGGATGGTGGATGGCAGATTGACCCACGTGGCATCTGACCACGCGGCAGGCGGTGCAGACCACACGGCGCGGTTCGACGGGCGAAGGAACCAGAAGCAGACGACGGTCGACGGCGTGCCCGGGTATGATGAAGAACGGCAGCGAGCGACAGAAAGCGACAAGCGAGAGCGAGCGGAGGGCGATGGACGCGAGGGAGGCGAATGCGCAAGCGTGCGCGACAGCGTGGGGGCGACACAGAGCGGAGCAAAACGACCGCCACTTCTCGATTCGACACCAGACGGACCAAGGAGTGACCGGGAGCTTCAAGCGCACTACTAGACGGAGCCACGGTGCGCGAACGGCACCGACCAGCGACCAGCAGAAGGACCCAAGCGACGCAGACGTTGCCACGCACTAGCAGTGAAGCGCGTTGCCTCGTGTGTGCTCGGCGTCTTCGACCCGAGCTTTGCGACGAGTGCGCCAGCGTCGTCTGTGCGCGCATCTGTAAGCGCTGTGGCTCGAGCGGCGGCGGTTTTTCGTGTCGCCTGTGCGGGTGCTGAACGAGTTCGGAACGGTAGCGGAGTGACAGCGCAACGGCGAGAGACCACAAGCGGCGACGCAGCAGGCCAGTGGCAGCGACCACAAGCGGAGGGCGGCGGTGGTCGAGTGCGACCCCGACCCTCTCAAACGACGGCCTGCGGGAGTTGGACGGACGTGGCGAGCTCGCAAACGGCGCGACACGACTCGCAGCGAACGGAACGGACACAGAACGACCTAAACAGTAACGAACGGAAGGGAGACGTACACGAGCGTCTTGTGGAACTCCCTGTGGCGGACAACGTTTGGTCCGCCACGAATCACTTGCTGAGCTACGGCCAAGGGCCCGAGCGTGCTCCTCGGAACCACCCTTACAACGGTGTAACGTGTCCGCGGTTGCCACTAGCTAGCGGGGGCAGTGCTCAGCCGCCCGCCACGCGCTCCAAGCAAACCGAACACGCTGCTGGCCCTCGGGGTTGCACAGAACCCCCTTGCGCCGGGACTCCACGTCCCTATTTATTCACTCCGCAGTCACACAGTCTCTGCTCTCGCTGCCTTTCCCGTTCTCACGCCCGCTCTTCCTCGCTTCCAGCGGCCTCGGCGGCAGGTACTCGAGTGAGTCCGCACCTCCGGGCGCCAGACCGCGCACGGCGGCATCGCCCAGCCTGCTGCGCATCATCCCTCCCATACAGTCGCCCAGACATTCACCCCTTCGTCCCAGGATCCTCTCCCTCGCTACCCTGGAGCCCTCGCAGCCGCACGTTCGCGGGGAAGCCCGACGGCCCCCGTTCCTGTATCGTGGCCACAGGCTCACTCCTGCGATACGATCGCCACGATCCAGGCGGAGGCGCTTCGCGCCAGACTCGCAGTCGCCACCTCGCCAATCTCCCCTTTGATCCCCCATAGCTGGGTTCACTCCCTCGCCCGCGGTACCACCAGCACCTTCTTCCGCACACTCGCGACCTTTTGTCACGTCGCTGGCCTGCCCATACCAGCACGTCGCAGCACCACAGCTGATACACCAGGGCGTTGCGGCCCGTCGCGCCATGTTACAACGGTATGTATGTGTCCCACGCTCGGCACGTTCGCTTCCTGGTCCTTGTTCTTCGCCGTGCGCATGCTTTGTTGCGTCCTTGAGCTCTCCTCGCTTTTCGACGTGCTGGGTAGCCGTCGAATCTTTGAGTGAATCGCTCGTTTCTTCCCGCTCGTCCGCTGTCGCACCCTCTCAAGGCCGGTCGTCGACTGCGTGTGAAGCTGTCGCCACCGCGCCATTGATTGCCATCTCGATCTCCATCTCCGCGATCCTCACCACTTGTTCCATAAGGCCCCGGCCACTTGCCGAGCTAACCTTCGCTGCCTTAGGCTGCCGTCCTCTTCGAATTCCTCTCGATCTGAGCCCGACCCGCGGAACCGTATCGTGGAACACAGGGACAAACTGCAGCAGACCCATCTCCTCGGCTCCCGTATTTACAATGCCAACCGCGTTGATCCACATGTCTTGCATCACACCACTCACGTTCGACGCTCGTTCGCCATCAGCATCCGGTTCCTTGTCGCATTCTCTTCACTTTTTACCGTCCCGTTCTGTTCCGCTTACTCTGCTCCTAGACACTTCGTACTCCCTCGCTCCGCTGCCTTCCATCGGCGTCGTCCCGCGTCCGTCCTACAGATCCTCACCTTCGTCCGAGGCTAGCTTCATCCACTCCTGGTCGCTGCCATCTCTCCAGGCACGCCATAGAGAAGCACTCTCGTTACACGAAGCACAACGAATGTCTCGTTTTGCTACGAGAACTTTGACTTGAGAAACAAGACCAAGCCGACAGTCACTACAGAAAGCGTCGCCAGAAGCTCGGCTCTAAAGGTTTCGGTGAGCCTCAAGGCTTCCAGAGGTGTGCTTTCTGAAAGCACACCAGACGAAATAATTTATGCCTCGATACCCCGGCGCTTGGCTTCGATCGATCTGCTTTCTGAAACGGAACTCGTTGCCCTTTCTCGTCGAATTCCATGTGTTCTTGTAAGTTTCCAGCTGTCGGCTCTGATTCTCCCTATAGAAGAACGCTCTTGTTTACTATCGGTTTATGCAGTGGTACCCACCGTGTCCGTCCGTCCGTGCGACGCCAGATCCCCAGAGGTCGTCGCCAGCCTCCGTTCATTCTGTTAAACGCGGGTCCTGTGTCCAGGGTCCAGGGTCCAGTGTCCAGTGTCCAGACGGACGGGAGGGACGCCAGCCATGAGCTCGGGGCTGCAGCACGCGGCGGCCGCGTCCTTCTTCCCGACGGCCAAGGAGCTCTCGAGCGGCATCCAGTGGTGCCGGGACCACCCGGTGCTGGCGGCCGCGGCGGCCACGGCCGTGTCGGTCCTCACGTACCTGAACGCGACCGAGCGCGGGGACGAGGCGTCCGAGCTCTCGTCCCCTCCACAGCCGCCGCAGCCGCAGCCGCCTCTGCTGATGGACGCAGAGGACGCGCGGGGCGAGGAGCAGGCGGCGCGGCCGGCCCTCAAGTCGGCCGTGCGGTCCCCGTGTGGAGACGGCAGCCCACCGCTCGACGGCCGGCTGTCGGCGGCGGTGAGCTGGTGCGACGAGCACGGCGGCAGCCTCACGCAGGTGTTCGAGGAGCTGGCGAGCGAGGACGAGGACGAGGACGAGGACGAGGACGCGCTGGATCTGGACCAGCCGCTGCGGCTGCTCGACCTCCGCCGGCCGCCGCCCCGGGTATTAGCCACCGACAGCGGTGCCGGCCGGATGAAGAAGAGCGCGACGGCCGCGCGGCTGCTGGACCCGCAGGGGTCGCCGTCCCCCGTGGACGCGCCGGCGGACGAGCCCGAGACCGAGTCGCCGCAGTGGGGCTGGTACGTCCCCATCACGCCGCCGCAGGACCTGCCGCGCGCCATGGCCGCCGTCCGACCGCTCGCGGACCCGCGGCCGCTCCCGTCCCTCCTCGTCGACTCGCGGCGCGAGTGACGCAGTAGTGTGCTTGTCGTCGTGAGTCTTTAGATAACACGTCGTCGTTGTCGTTGGGCAGTCGCGCCGTATCAGGAAGCGGACGCGGCCCCAGAGTGCTGCTGTTCACACGTCGCGGGTATACTTGAGAGCTGTGAACCGATGCGTCTAGCAGGCTTGGAGGCTGCTACAGATCGACGACGTCGTCGAATGAACTGGGCGGGTCGACGTCCGCGTCGAAGCTTTGGTTGGGCTCCGGTGTCGGCGTTAGCTGTTCCACCTCGCCGTTGATTTCGTCGCCATGGCCGGGATCACTGAAGCCTGCGCCGCCATTACCGTCGCTGGCATCGCCACCCTTGTTGGAGCCGCCGAAGAAGCTGGTGTCGGTCTCAACAGGACGTGGCGCAGCATCCGACGGTCCGGAAGACAGCACGAGATCGATGCCAGCACCCTCGTCGCCAGCTCCAGCAACACTATCATGGCCATCGCCTTCGTCGGTGCTACCATTGACATGGCCCTCGTCACCACAGCTGGTTCCTCCGTCTTCGCCACGGCTACTCTCCAGCGGTTCGTGACCAAGCTCTCTATTGAGATGCTGATCAAGATCCCAGGTAGCGACACCGCCATCATCCTCATCAGCCTCTGGCTGACGCACTTCGTCGCATGGCGGGTGGCTCTCAGGCGCGCACCTGGCAATGCCGCCACTTCCCACCATGGCTGGTGGTACTAACTGCGCCGAGGCTCGTCGCTCCAGTTCCTGGACGCGCTCCACCGTGTCTGAGTCCGCAACTCGGTCGACGAGGCCGTCGAGTACAGCACACACCTGGTCCTCCAGCGCGCTCGCCTCGAGTGACCACGTCACGTAGTCGTAGAAGGCTCGGCACTCAGCAGCATGGGAGGTTGTCCACGTCTGCAGCGTGTTGACACGCTCTTGGTGTCGCTCGTCGAGACTATCGACGCGGCGAAGCAGTTCGCTGTGCCGGTCGTTCAGCCCGCCCATCCACCGCTGCACCTTGTCCTCCATTGCCGTGATCGCTCCTGCCTGACGCTCGCGTTGTTCTAATGGCGAGGAGGATGAACGAGTTGCCATGATCACCGCAGACTGTGCCTGCACCGACTCGAGACCCTCTCGAAGCCGATCTAGGGCCGCAGTCAATGCTGTGATCGCCTCTCGATCAGCTTTGAGCTCCAACGCGGCTTCAAATCGTTCGCTCTGCGCCTCCTTGTCTCCCTTCTCCTCCTTCCTCCAACCCTTCGTCCACTTGTGTATCATTCCCAGCGTCTTGGACTCATTTGCGCCGATCAAAGCCTCTGTCTGCTTCCTCACAGCGTCCAGCTTGCGGTCTATCCCGACCTTCTGCTGCCTTTTTAACTCGCTTGTTGCAGTGCGAGCCGCCTCCGCCGTCTTTAGCACGCTGTCAATGCGCCGCAGCAGTTTGTCGTCGCCCTGCTGCCTCGCCTTGATCTCGAGCGGCAGCACGTCCTCGAGCGTCGAGAACTTCTCCTGGACGCAATGCGTGACGTCGCCGACCGCATCCTGCAAGCCCAACAGCGTAACGCGAAGCTCGTCGTCGCCCACGGCCACAGAGTTGGCGGTCGCTGACAGCGCGGCGACGACGCTCTGCGCTAGCGCCTGCAACTTCCCGTCCGTCTCGACCGTCAGGACTTGCATCACTCGCTTGGCAGCCCCCAGTTCGCCTTGGAGCCAGCGCTCGAGGTCGGCAAAGTGCTCGTTCACGCGCGCGAGCTCGCTGGAGAGCTGCATGCTGCGCTTGGCGTCTGTGGAGGCGACGAGCTGCCGCCACTCGTCCGTCAGTCGCGCCAGGATCTCCATTTTATCGCCGGACAGACGGGTCTGAATGTCTGCCATGAGCTGTCGTTGCGAGCGCTCAATGGCCGCGTCGTGGTCGTCAAACCGGCGCCGCCAGTCGTTGCGCTCGCCGTTGCACTCGAGCCGCAGCTGCTGTAGGTCGCGTTGCATGTCTTCCAGCGCCTGCTGCTGCCGCCGGAAGTCATGGTGGCGCACCGTTGGCGACTGAGACGACGAGGAAACCCCAGCCATGCTCTGTTGCTGCTGCTGCTGCTGCTCCATCAGCTTCCGCCGCGTATCATCGGCTAGTGCTTGGAGGGAGCTGTCCGTCTTCCCCACGTGCTGACCGAGTCGCGCAACCTGTATGTGTGGATAGAGAGACCACGATGCGTTAGAGCAAGGAACAGACTGCCCCGATCGGAAATGGCGCTCCACCTCCTACCTCAGCGAACAGTAAAGCAGCCTTTTGCTGCTCGCGCTGCTGGATCGTCGCATCCGCCTGCAGCTTGGCATTGAATGCCAGTGCGAGCCGCTGCAGCTCCTCCACGACTATGATCATCGCCAAAGATGCAAAAGCACTCTGTTAGTGCGCCTGATCTTTCGGGGCAGCATCCGCCTGCGCTCACCCTTCGACAGCGCCTGCTACAGTTCTCACGCATAAGGACAGACACGCGAGGGCTCACAGCTTAGCGCTTCTGCACACCACGATGCGCCACGCCAAGCGAGTAGTTACCCTCTCTTCCTCGCGCTCCTGCTGGTTGTTGGACATGCGCCGACGCACGTGCTGGAGCTCGTCGCGCACGCTCTCGTTCTCTCGCTCGAGCGCGCGTAGCTTCTCCAGCAGGAGGCGCGACGAACTAGGAACCTCGTCCCTGTGGTCTGTGACGAAGGCTACCTATCAGAAGACTGCCAACACATCCCCACGTACGAGCTACACCGAGGTGTTGGCGTACCGATGGCTTCCTTTGATAGTGCAGCAGATCGAAATGAGCGCGAGGATGCGTCGCCACCGACCCCAGGCGCAGGTCCAGCCACGCTAGTAGTTCCAGGGGCAGCGAGCAGCGAGGACGTTGGCTGGTTCGAGACACCATTGTTGGACGGGCGATGTATCGGAGGCAGCATCTTCGCTGAGCGCCGAATATAGCAATAGACGCCTGACAGGCGCCACGTGACGCTGCCATGCCGTCGTCGAGTTGGGGGCAGTCCTGGAACGGACCATAAAAATACTCCTCACCTTGTTCTTCTCCTTTGTCAGCGCTCCACCGCAGCCTGTTCGCGTCAAAGCAGGCATGCAAGCATCCAGAACCCAGCGCCCATGAGGAGTCCAACGCACCAACTCAACCAGACACCCCAGTGACAGCAGCATCCCTCTCGAAACACGCGCGCGGGCTGTGCTATTTCTCGTCGGGGCGAACACGTCCCAGTCGTTCCCTGTCAGCGCCACCGGCCCTCTCTCTTTCTCTGTATGTCCCTGCTTACTCATTTTTTGGACGCCTTGGTCGGCGACGGCGGCTGCGCGGAGCTGCCAGCCGCCGCTTCCTTCTCCGACGCGTCACCATCGCCAGGCAAAGGTTCGCTGGGGCACACCACCAACGACTCGCGTCAATTAAAGCGGCTATCCATGGCAGCTTACTGCAAGTGACCGACTCACCGTGGCAAAGGTGGCTGAGGACCTGAGCCTCCGGGCATCCGCCCTCCGGCCGGGTACGCGCCCCCTGTGTAGCGATGCGCCACATCCTCGTTAAGCTGTGACAACCTACACGGGGAATGTTATCTTGGCGCACCTGCGTAGCCGCCGTTGTAGTAGCCACGAGGGTTGTACGGACCGCGGTGGACACCACCGCCCATCCGCGCGTTCTGTTGAGGCATCATGGGCGGGTACATGGGCATCATGACGCCGTTGGGGGCCATTGGGACACCGTAGCCAGGGTACGGAGCGCCCATATACTCGCCCCCATCCTCTATGGGGACTCCCATGCCGTCGTACATCCACTCCTCTGGCCCGGGGCCGTACCCAGGCATACCCATGGGCTGGTACGGCATCTGCTGCTGAGGAGGTGGCTGGTACACTGGCGGCGTGAACCGCGGCGTGAAGGAGGCGGCGGACGCGCTCAACTTGAACTCCTTGGCGTTCGGATTCAGGCCCTTCTTCTTCGGCGCTGCATCGGCCTTGCCGTCCGCCGCCTTACTCTCGGCCGTCTTGGAGTCGGACTCGGCAGTCTTCTCGCCCGCCTTTGGCTTCTGCGAAGCCTGAGTGTCTTCTTTCCTCGCCTTGGTCTCAGTGGTCTGCTTTGTCCCTCCATTCTTCTTTGCTGCCGCTTCACTCGCCTTCGCCTTCTTCGAATCCTTCGCTGCTTCCTTCCCATTTGCCGACGGCGCCTTCGACGGAGCCGCCTCGGACTTCTTGGGCGATGCGGCCGGCTCCTGTTTAGTGGCAGTCGACGGCGCTGGCGGCACTGGCGTCGTAGCAGCAGGCGTCGTTGACGCAGGAGGAGAAGGTGACGCCGCTGGAGACGCCGCACGGCCCTTGATAACGTCGCTGAAAGACAACGGCTTGGCAGGGGAAGCGCCAGCGGCGGGCTTCACGCTCGGAGCCGTTTTCGTGGTCGTCGGTGCTGCTGCTGGGGTGGACGACGGGGGCGGGGACAATGGAGCAGCTTTGGCGCTGGGACCTCCCTTGGCCTTGGCTCCACCACTCGTTTGCCGCTGGGCATTGCGCAACGCGGGCGGGAGGTACGCGGCAGATCCTCGGAGCCCTACACCGCATCACACCAATCACAAAGATCAGATTATACGCAAAACCAGCCAAGACTGCCACAAAATGCCCGAACCTGACGCTGGCGGTGTGCCTTTGGACCGATCGACCGAGCTGTAGCGCGATTCCTCGTCCAGTCCATCGTCCTGCACGCGCTGGCCACGCTCCTCCTGCAGGTGGAAGTTGCTCGACGTCTGGCGCTCAATCTCCTGCGCGATACGCTCGGCCTCGCGCGACTGAGCCGACGACAGCTTGCCCTTGTCAAGCTTGGTCGTATACAGGTTCTCGTCGAAACTCGAGACCACACCGAAGAGCTTCTCGTTCGCCTCGAACTGGTTCCAACCGCTCTAAAACCCACAACCAGCGATCCATCAGCTGCTGCTTCTTCCTCCACCTCTACGGTCGTGTGCTGCGTTCTCCTTACCTTGGACGTCCGGCGTCGCGGGTCCTCTAGATCACCTGTGTCTAGCGACGGGTCGAGCCACGAGGACGCGACCTGGAGCTCGCGGCCGAACAGGTGGTCCTTTGCGCTGCCACTGATCTCCGTGTCGGTTCGGAAGCCAGCGGCAGCCGCCGCCGACGACGACGGGAAGGCGCTTTCTGTGTAGTTGACCGCGCCATTCACCGACAGGTGGGCTAGCTGCTGGCGCTTGAAGATGGCGGTGCTGCCGCTCTCGAAAGACTCGGCGCTGTCCGTCTAGAACCCACGCAACGCTCAGTAAGCAACTCGAGGAGCCCGAGCAGAAGGAAGAGAGGAGCGTCGTGCGTACCAGGCGCCGTGTGTTCTTGAGCACGAGCGAGAAATCGTCCGGGTCGATGCAGTCCAGCACGCCGGCGTAGCGCGCGCCGTCCACGAGCTCCACGTCCACCGCTTTGCCCTGCTCGTCAGTCACGAGAACGTCAGCGACGAAGGCACCATCAACCAGCAAGCAAGACGTCCAGGGGCGCACCACAAGGAAGCGGAACGCGAACAGCGCGCGGTGCCGCAGCAGCCGCTGGTGCTCGTCTGATTCGTGGGGATAAGGCACGCGCGTCAGGAGTGAGACGCGGCAACGAAGACAGCGACCGCCGGAGCTGTCGGGTGGGGATAAGAACGCGCCACGCACTGCTGAAGCCGCTGCGGGGCGTTGGGGCCGCGCCGAAGCCTGGCGGAGCGCTGCTGGTTCCGCTCGCGATGGCGGCCGTGCGGCTCGGGTTGCCCCACGCGGATCCAGGCGGGAGTGCCGGCGTTGCCGCCGGAGTCGGAGCCGGAGCAGGAGCAGGAGCAGGAGCAGGAGCAGGAGCAGGAGCAGGAGCCTTAGGTTTCTCCGTCACCCTGCACACGCCACGCATCGCTGTTAGGCTCGGCTTGGCCATGGCGCGGTCCCGTCACGAACACGCACTTCTTCTTGGCGGGCTTGTTCTTGGCGGCGGCGCCGGGCTTGCGCGCCGCGGCCGCTACGGTTCCGCTCTGCATGGCTGGGCGGGAGGAGGAGACGACGCAGCGCACCGGGAGGGAGGAGGGGAGGGAGGGGAGGGACGGAGAGGGACGGAGAGGGACGGAGAGGCCGGCGCGCGTCGACCGAGAGGGCGACAGACTGGATTCGCGCCGCGACTCCGAGCGTAGTGGCGGCGACTGAGCCACCTCGCGCCAGCGTACCGTGGGGGGCGCTCAACCCGCAACTGCCGTCTACGCAATGTCGAGTCCGGCTGCTCGAGTTGCTCATTGAGAGCCTCCACGAGTAATCGTAGTACCGTGGGAGCCTTAAATAAAGGATTTTACAGGTGATCTTGTTTCCACGTTGAAGGAGCTGCTGGACGTCCGACTACGTATATCGAAGATGGACGGACGCGGGCTCGTCCTACACTCACTTCGCCACACTCAAGGCTGAACTTCTATCACTTCCTTCATGCTACGCATCACGGTTGCAGTCATAACTCACTCCGCCTACTCGACTCGACTACATTAGCGGAAGTGCACGTTGAAGGGCACCGTGTGGAGAGCCAGGTCGCCTCCTACGGCTCGCTCCATGGTCGCCGACAACGAGTCGGCGCTGAATGCTCCCGCCTCGTGCACTCCGATGCGGGCCTTGCCCTTCTTGGTCCGGATCACCAGCATCAGCGGCTCGTCCTTGGCGTTGGTGCGGCGGTGCCGCTCGCCCTCGCTACTCCCAACACCCAGCAGCTTGTCGACGACGCGTCGCTGCGTCTTCCAGTCGACGTAGGCGAACTTGGTCTGGCGGAACTTGCGGGACACCTCGTGGGCCACCTTCATCTGGCGCTCGCGCGTCTTGGCGTCGCTCGAGAGCACAAACACCGCGCAGAGCGAGGAACCAGAGGCCGAAGCAGTCGCGTCTTTGCCGAGGTTGCACAGTGAGCCCTCGTTGCCGCTGTGCAGCCGCTCGAGCTCGCCGCTAGCTCGCATGCGCTGCAGGCGCGCGATGTGCTTCTCGATCGCAAAGTTGTACACGAGGTACTCGTCCAGTTCGCCGTCGTACGCGGTCGTCTTGCCCTCCCAGACGTAGACGAACGTGGGGAACTGCGTCGCGCCCATGGACCTGCAGAACGCCGCGTGCTTGTCGCAGTTGACCGCGCCGACCTTGACTTTGCCGTTCAGGTCGCGCGCGACGTTCTCGAAGTGGTCGTGGAACTGGACGCTGGCCGCGTCCTGCGCCGAATAGAACTGCACGAGCCACTCGTGGTTGGCGTCCTTGCCCGGGAACTTCTTGCCCGACAGCGCGCGCACGGGCGAGCTCTTGCTGTACAGAGCCTGCTGCTGGTGCGAGGCCTGCCCCGGTTGCCGCGCGCGACCAAAGCCGTCCATACCGCTGAACTGGAACTCGCTCGGCATGCCGCCAAACCCGCCAGCGCCTCCGAACCCACCAGCACCGCCTCCAAATCCGCCAGCGCCTCCAAAACCACCGCCGCGCCCGCCACCAAACCCGTAGCCAAAGATATTCTCGAACATCTTGGTGAAGTCGGCCATGGACTCGTCGCTCGAGCGCGTCCGGAAGCCTCCGCGCGGGGATCCGTGGCCGCCGGGGCCGCCGCCGCCGCCGAACTGGCGCGCCTGGTCGTACTCCTCCTTCTTCTGCGGGTCTGACAGCACCTCGTAGGCCTCGGACACCTCGACGAAGCGCTCCTTGGCCGTCTCCTTGTCCGCCTCGTTGTCCACCTTGTCCGGGTGGTACTTGAGCGCCAGCTTCCGGTACGCCTTCTTGAGCTCGCGGTCTGAGAAGTCCTTCTTCACGCCCAGCACCGTGTAGTAGTCCTTGGACGGGTCCATCGCGCGCGCCGCGAGCGCCAGCAGCAGCGCCGCAAGTAGCAGCGCGAGCAGCCGCAAACGCATGATGGGGAATTGATGCGGTTGGGTTGTTCGAAAGTTGTGAAATGAAGAGGGCAGCGGATCCGTATTTAGACCCGTCCGACCAAAGGCATAGTGAGAGCGGGTGAAAAACCGAGCGGCCGACCGACGACCAAACCGTAAATAAACCGCTGTGGTGTTGCCACGTTGCCCATGCAGCTCGCAGGAGAAATTTCTAGAAAGCGCAGAGCCAGGCGCGCGAATGTTGAAGTGGCGACTAACGACGTGCTTCTTGTTGGTCATTAGAGCAGGAACTCACCTACAAGGCGCCGTGGTAAAGAAGCTCCTCTAGGCCGAGTCGGACGGGGCGCGATGCCAGCAGAATCGCGTTGCATGCCAAGAACACCTTGGACGATCAGGCGCGACGGGTGCGGCTCTTCCCGGACTATCCGGATACTGGACACGACAGTTCGCGTTTATAGTTCAGGGAGTTACAGCTCCCTCGTCTCGTGTGGAACACAGCACAAGCAGCAGCTCGGTATATATATATATACATGTGCGCGCTCTAGGCAGCGCCATCGATCACTATAAGCGGTGAGAGCGGCCACGGCAATGACATGCGGCTCGAGATGTAGCAAGAGATGCGCGCTTCTCATCCTGGAACGGACTGCTAACGTCGGCAGTTGAAACTTCAGCGCCGCGCAACTGAAGATGTGGGACTAGGCAAGCTTGGACGGCCAGTGCGGTTTCCACGAACACATCGGGAACCTTCACGGGCCGATCTTATCGAGTGTGTTTTTTATTCGTCGCTTGCGACCTTCCACCCTTTCGTGGATGAATGCGCTCGCACCCGCTTGAGACGAGATGGATACACCGTGTACTGCCCACCATCTCGTCGACTGGAAGTGCAGCGGCGCACGCAAGTAATGCATTGCAGTGCAAGGATGTACACTCACTCGAGTGCATGCGCGTCTGCACCTCCCAAGCCAAGCCATCCCTTTTCTTTTGTTAGTTGAACCGAGACGTGGCTGTCAAAGCACGCAGGTTGCCAAACGTCGCCCCTCCTGCTTTCCGTCGCGCCGTCTGCGATCCTTCTGGCGGGTCGCCCTCCCGTGCTTGGCGGAAAGGGAAACCCCTCAGTTGCCGATTTCCCGCCGCCGACGCAGATCCCGAAACCGCTCGGTTCGAGCAAGCGGCATACAAAAACCGCGTGTGCATACGGGAATGGCGACACCCAGCACTGCCGATGGAGATCTGGAGGCCGTGCAGGCGCCGCTGGCGGCCGTGGAAATGGCGGAGAGGCGCAGGTACGCTGAGCTGACGCAGGCGCTGGCGCTGGAGCCGCGACTGGCGCGAGCGACGGACGACTTCGGTATGACCCCGCTCCATTGGGTCTGCAGCGACGCCAGCGTGCCGCTGCACGTCCTGGACCGCGTGGTAGTCGCCCACCCGTCGGTGACGGCTGCGCGGAACCTCGCGGGCCTGCTGCCACTGCACCTGGCCGTGCGCAAGTGCCTGCCGCTCGAGGCGCTGCACTCGCTACTCAAGTTCTACACCGATGCTGTTATGGTTGCCACGCCGGATGGGAAACTGCCTGCCAGACTCGCGAAGGAAGCTGGCGCTGACCGCGAAACGGTCGACTACTTGTACGGGCTCGAGCGCGAGGTGTGTGCGCTTGCGCAAAGAGAACAAGGAGGCGATCGTCAGCGGAGATCCGCCCAGTATCGTGCGAGCGACTCGTTCTATCGCACGTCGGGCGAGGAAAGCGACGGTGTGGGCGACTACGGCGGCGCTATCGACGAATTTAACGAAAGCGGCGAGCTCGCGACTGGCGCGATCTCCTTTCGAGATGACAACCAGCTCGAAAACTCCGCTCGCGCCTCGTACGCAAGCGCCGCGAACCCGATGACGATCGACCCCGTGACCGCTCTGATGACGTCGGGCAAGATCAACATGTCCCTACCGCCCGCGCCTCCAGAGTGGAAGCACGCGAGCAGGTGCCAGATCTGCAACGCGCGCTTTGGTTATCTGCGCGGGCGTCGACACCACTGCCGCAACTGCGGCGACTCGGTGTGCAGCCGCCACTCACGCCACGCCGTGCCATTGAAGCATCTTGGGTTATTTTCTCCGCAGCGCGTCTGCGCCACGTGCTTCAACGGCGTCCAAGAGCACTACACGGCACGCGCGCTTGCAAAAGTAGCGCCACTCGAGCGCTTGTGTGGCTTTACCGCACCCATTGTTCCCGTGACAGCGTCTTCTCCGCTTTTCAACAAGTTCCAGCGGAGCCGCTCTGTATTCAACGATCTCCCGTCCATCATGGCCACAACGCCGTGCTGCGCAAGTCTGTCGACATCACCACCACGCTCCGATAATGGTCGAGGTGGGTACAATCTCTTCGCTTCGACGCTTGGCGCCACGTCGACGCATGACATCGATTCGATCCACCTCATGCGCGTAAAGCAGAACGATCGGGTAAAACTCGTGGTGCCAGCAAGGAAGCAACAATCGAAGCGAAAGGAGCGGCATAATGCGTCGATCCCAGATCAAATCGTCAAGCCAGGTCGAGAGCTTGCTATAACGGAGCTCGAAACACACTCAACGGCGTGGCATGAGTTTGAAGTTGACACGACGAGTGGTGCGGCTTCCCGTGCCAGTATTAGCATGGGCGACAGTTGTGCGCTATTGCGAGCGGCCCCTCCAGTGGACAAGCCACCCAGACGTCGGTTGAAGGCATCAACGGACTCGCAGGTCCTTGAGCTTGAGGTTCAAATGGAGCGGCTTTTAGCAGCGCGGCGGAGGATTAGCGTTGCTCTAAAGAACAGCAAGCGGCAGATTAAGCGTGCGCGGCGCGAGAAGAACGAGCTCGACGAAGTAGCGCGCAGGTTTCGCGATTTGGGATACCCAAGCGACCATGAAGAGGACGAAGATCTCGCCCACACCGCTGGCCGTGATAACTACTTTACCAGCGGCGACGACGACGACGAAGATGACACCCATGAAAATGCGTCGGACCATGACGAACACAACCACTACTGCCGATTGAATGGCAGCGGATCGACGACATTGACCACGGCCACAGAAACTACGACAGCCACGAGCGACGCCGAGTATGAGGACGTGCCGCAAGAGAACGCTCGCTACTGTGAGGATAGTCTTGGAGAGAGCAGCACGGACGACGACGATGATGCCAGCGCGGATATCAAGCTCCCGGCACGAGTTTTGTCGCAGCACCGACCTCGACGCTTACCTCCGCGTCCACGGACGCCACGCCTCTCCCCAGCGCTAAGCGATACCTATCGTTGCTTTCAAAGCATGGAGCCGCCAACGTTCGACATCGCGGGAACCCATGCAGCTCTCGGCTCCGCTCTATTGGCAAGCGGTAAGAGCTCAGCTGCGGCCGCAGCGTTCCGCGACGCGCTCAGTCTTGATGCGGACAACGCGGAGTTGTGGCATCAGCTCGCGATGGCATTAGACGCTGTTGGAGACCGCCAGCAGGAAGCCGAGGAGGCGGCGAGATGCGCAGTGGAGCGCCAGCCTGGATCCCTTGCGAGCCTGTCGCTGCTCGGGAAGCTGTTGCACTCTCGCGGGGAGCACGACGAGGCCATCGATGTGTTCCGCCACGCGCTCGAGCTGCAAAAGTCCTGAGTTTTGGGGCTGTTGACAAGATGATACCCATTTTGGTTTGCAAAAACCGTCCCCACCCCCTGTTCTTATTCCCTCGCGCTCGTCTTGCTCGTCTTGGTGATCAGCAGCGCGCCACAAACGGCCGCAAGCGGATCTGTTTCGGCTATAAACGCGCCTGTGATTCCAGTTGCACCGACCGTTTGACGAGTTCGGACAGTCGCGCTGGTGGAGTTCGCGGGTGTGAAATACAAAGGCGCGCGCTCCTCAAGAGGACCAGACCGGCGAGTAATTATAGCACGCGCATTTAGTATCCAGCCACAGCACCAGCAGCTCGGCCGACGCGAATTCCAGGCGGCCGCTTCTTCCTCCCGTTCGAGCACTCCAATCTGGATTCTGACCCGCCAGCGAGAGCTTCGGTGGCCGTGACAACTGCAAGAGCAGTGGACGCAATGGAAGACGGCCCGCGGCGCTCGCGGGTCGTCGGTGCGCTCCTGGTCGCGAGCCAATCGGCACCAAGCACCCCGAAGCCGCGCAAGCACACCAGCAGCGAGGGGGGCAGCGCCACGGACTTCTCGCTTGCGCTCTTCCACGAAAAGTACGCCGAGTCGCTCGCGTTCGTGTCACCCGCCGAGTTCCGCTTCTGGTGGGTCGCAAGCGTCCTGCTGCACATTGGGTGCGCCGTCTTCCTCGTGCAGATCGGCAGGCTCTACCTCTACCTGCCGACCAAGCCCGTCATGTGGTTCTTTGAGCTCTACTCGGTCTCCGTCGACACATCCTACTTCACGGGTATAGCGGCCGCGTACTTCTGCGGCGCCAGCGCGCACTTTGTCATGCTCTCCACGTTGGTCGCGCACTCCATCCGCCAGAGGAGACTCGCCTTCCGAGGCGTGACGTCCGCAGTAGCACCGGCACCGACCGTTCCCGACGTCGGCATCATCCAGACGACATTAGCGCAAGGTGAGGAAGAATCGAAATCCACGCGAGCAGTCTGCATCAAGTGCTGGAGAGTGCTGCGACGGTACTTGATCGCGCTCATGAACGCCTTCTCGATCGTTCTTGAGGCATTCGACATCCGCAGCAAGTACTACGGCGTCACATGGGTAGCGATGGAGGTGACCCAGACGCTGCTGCAGACGTACCAAGCGTTCCGGCTGAGTGCGCTCATGCCGCGGCTCTGGATGACGAACGTCGTCGTCGCGCTCATCGTGCTCAATTGCTGGGTGATGACCATCGTCGCCCGGTTCTTCCGCTCCGAGACGACCCACGCGCGGCTCTACGGCTTCACAATCTCGCTGCTGCTCGATCTCGTGTCCTACATCCTTGTACCCGTGCTCGTGTTCCTGCCGTACCACGCGCAGTACAACCGCGACGTCGGCGACTTTGGCGACGTCTACTGGTACAACGACGTCTGGCTCGTGCGCATGATCAACGAGCTGCGGCTTCTCTTCGTCGTGTCGCTATTCGACGGCGTGTCCAAGGCCATGATGATGCTCAGCGTGCCTCGCAGTCTCTACGTGCTAACCAAGCTGCTGCGCGAGCGGCCCGCCAAGGTGTCCGCGAGCTCCGTGCGATTGCTGGCACGCATGTCCCGGAGGAGAGCGACGATCGTGCCGGAGGAGGACCGCAGTTTTGTTCGCCAGCAGCGACGACGCCCAACAACGTCCCCGAGGACGTCTGTCACCGCGTTTGCCGACAGCAGTAGCCCAGGACCAGACAATGGACACGTACACGAGAGCACTCCAGGGAATCCGTCGAAGGTGAAGAATCTCAGACGAAGCGTTGGCGCGCTGCTGCTGCTTTATCCCCTCGCTGCGATCAACAGCTCGGGGGTAGAGCGCTGGGGCCACCGGTTCCTCCAACTATGGGGCGCTGGCGTTCTCGCGACGCATCTGCACGCAACGACGAAAGCTCGCCCGTCCAACTGCACGCTGCACTCGTACCCGTGGTTCGTGACCAAGCCGGCGTGCTCGCTGCTCGAGCTCGACTGCCGCACAAGTGCAAATCTGCACGAGCATGGGGGTGACGCGCAAGTAATCGACGAGATTATCCAGGGCGTGGACACCTCGCTGGTGCAGCACGTGGTGATTCGCCACTGCTCACACCTCGAATTCCCGCCGAGCATCGCACAGCTCCCGCGACTCGTTGGGCTCAAGATCCGCGACTCGACCATCGCTAGCTGGAACGAGAGCGCCAGCCTCACACAGGATCGGCACCCGGAGCTACGCTTCCTCTTCTTGGGCAATGTCAACATGTCGGCCATGCCCGAGGGAATGACCGCGCACAACTTCCCTGCGCGGTTACGCGACATCGAGATGTGCCGCGTCAACCTCACGGCGCTGCCCAGGCAGTTGGACGAGGTCTGGCCGAGCGACATGTTCCTGCTCCTCGAGCAGTTCCAGTTCGACGCGTTCCCCGACGTCGTGCTCAAGCTGCGCGCCAACTTGCTGTCCCTTGCGCTCAACAATTTTGCAAAGATCCCGCGCGAACTGCTGGAGATGGCCAGCATTGAGACGCTCATTTTGAACGGAAACCCACTCGTGGAGCTACCAGGCAACGGGGATATCATTGGCATCCGTGACAAGAGAGGAGGATACGTCGATGTAGATCCATCCGCGGAGTTGCAGGAGCTGCACTTGGTGATGACAGAAGTCGAGGCGCTGCCGACCGATTGGTCTAGAGACGGCGGCTTCTTGTCTCGAGCGCTTGTTAATGCGCCGCATACACCGTTATGCACGAGGCTGCTGGCATCTGAAGGGTCCGCGCCAGCTCACGAGATGTACGACGGCGCGACGACTGGATCAGGAATCGACTGCTTCGATGACTCGCGACTGACTTGGTACCCGATCAACAGTCCATAGCGACTCGTATGCGGACAGTACAAGACGGCTGGTGACTGACTAGTACGATGTGCCGAACGTTGCGTTCACGAACGCAACGTCCATCGCGACCTCCACCTGCTTGACTAGCACGCGGTCACCTTCACCACTGGCTGCACCACGAGTCTTGATCAGATACACAGTCACCTGGTTACTGGCGTCAACAACTCGCGCTTCCAGTAGCTCGTGGGTCTTGCCAGCCGATGTGAGTGTGAAATCTCCACCCAGCGTCCCCGACAAGGTCGACGCAGACGCCTGTGTGGACGAGGGAAGGATGCGAACTGGTCTGCTGAAGCCCCACACCGGAGCAATTGCACTCTCTTCCCAAGCGCAGAAATCCACGACGACAACCGAGTCGATCGCCAAGGTGATGGCATCGGTCACAACGTCGAGCCCCAGCAAGCCGTCAGCGTAGCGCGTGCGGTCCCGAAACGCCCCCTGACGAATCAACAGCCAATTATAAGTGGAGTGATGGTTAGAGGTGACATCCAATGCATGACAACGTACATGCTCGTTGAGAAGCTGCGCGGTGACGGTCCGTTTGCAGGTCGCTTCCCCATCGCGACCTGCATTTGGCGAATGCGAGAAGTCGACTTGGTACCACTCGCGCTCCCAAATGACACGGTCGAGCGTCCGCAGTGTCAACGCTATCGTGAACCCCCGCAGTCCCGTCGAGTCCCCGCCGCCCCCACCTCGGTCGCCGTTGACAATCGGATGCAGCGGGATGATCAAGCACGGACGCGACGGCGACACGACGAGCGCGTTGACCAGTAGCTCGGGTACATGCAGCTGCGCGAACAGGGAGACAACCTCCAGTCGGGCGTGGTCGCGAGTCCACACCAGGGCCAGCACGGAGCTGCAGCCTCTCGCCTTGGGCGAAGCGCTAAGTGACAGCTCGTACAACCCCAGTCCCACTCGAGTTGGTGTCTCGGCAACGAGGCGCCAGGTCTTGATCGATAGCTTTGATCTGCTGCTAGTTGCTGCAGGGCTGGGACGATTGCTGGAGCGAGCCGCTGGACGGTTGCTTTCCTCTGGTATGACCGGAGTGAACATGCATGGGCGGCAAGTGCTCATCGCGGACACTGAAGGCGAGGCTCCCACTGCGATGTCCGTGATGGTCGAGAGCGATAATGCCGGATCGACGTGCGAGAACCGGAAGCCAAGCGCGTAGTGGAAGCGCCCGCACCCTGGATCGAAGAATCCCGCAGCAACGTCACTAGCGTTCCCTTCCTTTCCTCGACACTTCCAGCCAGCTTGAAGAGTCGACGCCCCCACTGCATCGGGAGACAGCGCTTCCCCGTTGACGATTAATTGGGCGTCGAACTGGACCGCGCGCAGTATCTTGTCGTACGTTTGCACGATCGTATGCGGCTGTGCACGCTTGACGAGGTCGCCGATTCGCTTCTGCAGCGTCGAGCCTCCGCGCGCGGCTGTCGAGGACGACGAGGCCCTTCCACTGCTCATAGAATTGTCCGGGGTGTTGCTATCTATCCCAGCAGTCGGAGTGGTTGATAGCGACGAACGGAGCGCTCGTCCAGTCGCCGACGTTGACCGGCTCGCGTCTGAAGCGCGCAGTCGACTTGCGGCTTGGCGCTTCGGGTCATCAGGGCCGGAAGCTGCTGGAAAAACGGTCAAAGACGACCCTGTTCTGCCACGCATAGAGCCAACGCCGCCAGTGTTCGTCCCGCCCAGCAGCAGCGGCGGGCGTTGAGCGCGATCTCCACCAGGCATTTCGACGCAGGCTTGAGCTGAACAGGCGTTGGCAGGCGCTTTTGATCCGAAATGCCCAGCCAGCGCCGTCGGGGAGGTTTCTTTCTCCCCTCACGAAGAGACGCGCGCGGCTCCCTTTCGTCTTTGGACCTGCATGTGTGAGAACGTCAGTGTCCACACAAGATCGATGCGACCAAGTAGGCTGTGACGATGCCATCCAAAGCGCGATTCATGATCCGACAGTACGACCAACACGAGGGTATCGCGTCCACACTGGAGTGAGTATTCATGCGCCGCCTGGGACCTCGTACACTTGCTTCGCGTCTTGGTGCACGAGCTGCCTGTCCTGTTGGACCCGACGCGGCGCACTTGATCAGCAGCCACTCGCCAAGGCGCTCTATCAGCGCTGAGACGGACGTGAAGAGCGATGGCACGTACCGGGAGGAGGCAGGCGGTGAGCTGGCGACCGTAACAGCAGCCAGTGTCCAGCCCGGTCGCAAACTGCTCTTGCTGCTCCACACGAGACCGTCTGTGAGATACATAGGCCTCCAACAGCACGCAATGCAGCCAGCGCCGCCACCGACCTGCAGCCCGGCGGACGCAGCATGGCCAAAGTACACGTGGGTCGGTCCCGGCCAGAGCGGCGCCCACTTGAGCGGCGCGGGACTCCCGTCCGCCGCGTGCTTGGCCTTCTCGAGCGCTCGCCATCCCTCGCGCTCGCTCCCGCCGCTCGCCTCGCCCTCGCGCTGGAGAAAGCGCATCTTGTAGAGGTCGACCGGCCGCTGCGCGTCCAGCTCGACGCCCGGGACGATGCCTGCGTGGACGACGATCGCGTTGTGCGAAGGGATGGCGAGCGTGAACGGCAGCTGCTCCAGGAACGCCACGTCCTCGGAGGAGAACTGCGCCACGTAGGCGTATTTGGGCGCGACGGCGCTCAGATCGCCCCCGCTGGCGCGCCACGCGTAGTAGGCGCCGAGGGCGGCGTCGTCGTGGTTGCCGCGAGCGCAGAGCGCGCCGGACTGGCGCACGAAGCGCACGACCTCGGCCGACTTGGGGCCCTTGTTGACCAGGTCCCCGACCAGCACGAGCTGGTCCGCGCTCCGCTGGTACCCGACGCGAGCCAGCAGCGCCTGTAGCTCGTCCAGACAGCCGTGCACGTCGCCGACGACGATCACGCGCGTGTCGGCGCCGACGTGGCTCACGACCTGCAGCAGCAGCACAAGCAGCCAGCACAAGCAGTAGAAGCAGCGGGTTGTTAGGCGCATGCAGACAGCAGACGCGGGCGGCCGTAGGGTTAGCACTCGCCTGGTGGACGACGCGCGGTAGAGGGACGTCCGCATGCGCGCGCTCCGCTGTCATGGTGGTGGAAATGCGGAAGGCAGGTTTCCTTTCCTGTTGAACCCTTTCAGGGGTATCAGACTCAGATATGATTATGGAAAGCAGGACTTGAAGGCAGCAGGAGTGCCACGTCGGCTTTTTTTCGACTAGGCTGTCGCTGGGATGCTGTGGCTGGGATGCTGCAGCAACACGCGCTCAACGCGCGGAACGTAGCGCAGCCTCAGCCTGTGCGCACTGCGCTCTTCGCATGTGCATCGCTGCGCTGGGGCATCGATTGTCAGCATGGCGACGTCGCGGGTACGATGTACAGTACAGTAGTCGAATGTGTACCGTTCTCTCTCGCGCGGGTAGGGGTGCTGTCGTCCAATGGCCTGTTCCCCCACGTCTGACTCTCTCTGATACTACAATTGTAGAGCACTCATACAAACTGCTAGCCATAATCGCAGGTGCCGAAACCCCATCAAGAGTGGCGGTCCCCCCTCTCGAGCCATATACAAGACCCCAGTCGGACCCGGGAGAGGAGGAACGTCCGCACGCGGTAATTCGCTCCAGGCGCGTGCTCGCTCGTAGACGACGGCGGCGGCGGCGGCGACGGCCCACATCGCGGCAGTACGAGGCGCCCGTCCGCGTTGTCGGTCCATCTCGCGAGCGACTCCCGCAGCCCGCAGCTCCGAGCGCGCGCTATTATCGGCGGCGCGGCCTTTCTTCTGTAGCGACAATTCCCTCGGGTCCGACCGGTGCATGGGCCATGAGTAAGCTCGTGGTGTCGATCGGGCACGTCGAGTTCACGGGCAACGAGGTGCTGTACGTGGTCAAGGTGCAGCAGGACGGCGACGAGTGGGAGGTGCGCCGCACCTTCTCCGACTTCCGCAAGCTGCGCGACGACGCGGCGCGCATCATGAAGGACGCGCGGGCCCACGTGGTCGACGACGAGTGCTCGCGCGAGTTCGCGCTCAGCGTGCACGCGCTCGCCTTCCCGGCCAAACGCCTCTTCGGCTCCAAGAAGGACCACGTGGTCAAGGAGCGCGCGGTGGAGCTGCACCACTTCCTCATCCGCCTGCTCGTGCTCACGCACACGTACCGCAAGGCGCAGAAGGCGCTGTACGAGCGCCAGGACGCCGGCCACCAGGCCGCGTTCGCCGCGCTGCAGGGCCGCGAACAGGCGAGCGTCGGCGTCTTTTTCCTCTTGCGAGACTTCCTCAAGCCCGTGACGCTGCGCACCGACGTCGACGGCGGCAGGACGCAGGCGAGCGACAGCGGAGTCGGCGGCGCGCTCGCAGGAGGCGCAAAGTCGCGGCTCGAAGGCGAGCACGCGGAGGTCGAGGCGACGCAACGGATGATCCGCGAGAGCAAGATGCTGGAGATGTCGATCGGGCCCCCAGGGGCCTCGGCGAGCCATCTCAAGGCCTCGCCGTCGACCCCTTCACGGACCAAGTCGCGCCATGGCGAGCAGCCTCGGACCCGGGCCGCATCACGTCCCAACGAACCAGAGACATTAGTTACCGCAGCGCAGCACCCGCCAGCCCCGGCGCCGATTCCAGTCACTGTCGTGGGGCAGAGTGAGTCGCCCAGCAAGTCAGGCGCTCTCAGCACCAGTGCGAATGCTGTGAACCGCACCGCGCGCAGCAACAGCAAGCTGGTCTCGATTACGGCGGCAGGGCGTAGCCGATCCGCGTCGCGATTACAGACGCCCAAGGCGGGGCACAATTTGCCGACGGAGTCGCTGAGTGACGGACGCCAGCGCAAGACGAGTGACTCCAGAGTGGCAAAGGCTGCGAGTACGTCGGCGCTTGCAGCCCAGGTGGATCGCGCACGCACCGAGTCGTACATGCTGCGGGACCAGCTCCTGCAGCAGCGACAAGAGAAACAGAAGCAAGAGCAAGCTCACCAGGAGCGCGCTATGTCAGGTGAGTCTTCCCAGCTCGAGCATGCGCCTCAGGGTAGCGACCGATCCGTCCAGGCACGCAGCGGCGATATCCCCAAGCACCATGAACAGTTTATGACGATGATGGAGCTGTACCAGCAGCAACGGCACCACTCATCCGCAAGTAGTCTCGGCCGCCCAAAGACCTCGAGCCATCCGCTGGACAGCTCCGAGTCGTCGCAAACCTTCGACAGCGAGTGGGACGGCCATCGCCATCAGTCTCGAGCGCTTTCCGCTGCGTCTGCAAGCTCCGCCCGCGAGACGAAGCACGTGCTGCTGACGCCGGAGATGACCGAGAAGATCCTGAGCGGCGGCAGCAGTAGCACCACCACGAGCGGCAAGTCGCCGAGTGAGAAGCGCCGATCGCGCGCCAAAAAGTATGGCCGCAGAAAGCCCAAGGGCGAGTCGGCCCGCGAGATCCAGCAGCGCGAGTCGGAGCGTCTGTCGCGGATAAGCGTGCAGCTGACGGCGCAGTCGGTGTCCGTGTCGGCGCAGAAGGAGCTCGAGAAGTTCGTGTCCGAGTACACAGCCATCATGGTGCTGCGCTACGTCGACCGGTTCATCAGCAAGGCGGTGACCAAGGCTCCCGGGTGCTACCGCGTCGACGGTGCGACCGACAAGCTCGTGATCGACAGTGAGCGCTTCGTCGAGGAGCTCGAGGAGACGTTCACGGACCTGCCGGCGACTTTCCCGGACCTTTTCAAGGACGAGGTAGGCGAGTGGATCTTTCCCGCGGCGCTGGACGCGTACGCGCAGCTCAAGTGGAACTCTTTCCAGGGCAACACGGCTTCGGCGGGCGCGAGCAGCCCGCCGACGACGCGGAGCCGCGCGGACTCGGACGACGACTCGGACTCGGACTCAGAGTACGAGTACGAGCAGGTGGGCGGCGGCGGCGGGTACATGAAGGCGAAGAAGGACTTTTCGAACGACGAGGAGTCGATGCTGCAGGAGATGATCGCGAACGGCACGGCGGGCAAGGACCAGGTGCTGCGGCTGCGCCGGCAGCTCAACGAGCGCGGCTGGAACCGGCGCGAGAACCCCGGGACGCGGTCGCGGCGCGTGCTGGAGGACGAAGAGTCGGAGGACCTGTCGTCCGAGACGGAGCTCGAGGGCGCCAAGAAGCGCGGCGTAGGCGACAGCGAGAGCTCGTACGCCATCGAGCGGTACCAGCGGAGGCAGAACGCGCTGCGCAAGGACCGGCTGAGCTACGGCCACTCGATCGGCGGCCTCGTGTAACTTGGATCGCCATTTCGTCCACCGTCTATCCCGTTCCATTGAATGTGATATGTACCTATAGTGACTTGCAGCGGCTGTTTCAAGTACTGCAAGCGGCGCTCGATAAATTTTCGCATCGGCGGAGAATCCAGGAGCGAAAGCGCAACTAGGTGCCAGCGAGTTCAGCGGGGTATCATTTATCATAGGCTATAATTGTATGAAACCCACTTGAGCATGGCTGGCAAAACTGTCCGCCGATCGTTTTATGCAGGCTCTGCCATTGGGTACAGCGCGCTGACTGAACGCTGACCAGCACTTGCGCCACCGACGAGGATCGCCCGTTCACCCACGAAGGCAACCTCAATACTACAGGTAACGTGACGCCGCGCGCTGTCGACCAGTGGAGATAGAGATCGAGTTGCACTCAGCGACGCACATGGCCAAGCTCATCCGCGTGCTGGCGGCGCTGGCGGCGCTGGGCGGCGGCTCGGCGCGCGCAGACGGCGCCGCCGCGACCGTGAGCGTGTGCGCGGACGCGACCTACGCCGTGTCCTCAAGCCGCGGCGCCGTGTGCTCCGGCGCCGGGGAGAAGCCTGCTGGCGTCGCGTGTCCTCGCGCTGGGGACGTGGCGGTGGCCGACTGTCACGCGTACCTGGTGTCCTACGCCGGCGGGAGCTGCGTCGCGGGCGAGGACGCGCAGTGCGTGCGCGTCATCGGACACACGTGGGGCTGCGCGTTCCCCTCCGTGTCGTGTCCGACCGCGGCGGACCGGCTACCAGTCGTCACGCCCGCCGCAACGTCGACGGCGGTCAAGCCGAGTCCGACGCCAGCCGCAACGTCAACGGCGGTTAAGCCGAGTCCGACGCCAGCAGCGACCGCTCCGGCCTCGGACGAGTGTGCGACGTGGGAATGGGACGCATCAGAGGAGGGATACTACTCGGAGACGCTCGAAGGCGGCATCTTCGAGCAAGCCAGCCAAACGGCGACAAGCCCCGAGTGGTTCGCCCAAGACACGCAGCTTAAACTGCTCGTGTTGTGCCCCGAGTCGACGGCGGCACCGACATTTGCTCCGACTACGGCGCCTTCCGCGGCTCCAACTGTGGTTCCTAAGCCACCAACTCCAACGACGTCGACACCAACGACACCGACGCCTACGACACCGACGCCATCAACACCGACGCCATCAACACCGACGCCAACGACTCCGACTCCGTCGACTCCAACCCCGTCAACGCCAACCCCGTCGACTCCAACCCCGTCAACGCCAACCCCGTCGACTCCAACCCCGTCAACACCAACCCC
>JAADXX010000910.1:0-10810 GCA_023338025.1 Phytopythium oedochilum
ATCAAAGTTTAAAACACATACCTTTCAACCAATCAAATCTTACCATTTACGCGGACAATCGCCACGAGCCGCCGAACTGGGAGCAACCACCACATGCCGTGATGACTGCCGAGTGCAATCGCAACACTTCGAGGGTACACATAGGTCCAGACTTCCCTACACACAACTTCTTCGAAGTACCCATCAACAAGTCTCAGAATATCATCCATTGGGTGATCCCATTCTGTCAGAGACGCTGTTCAGCGACGGTTTCTCTCACAATCAATAGACGGATTTTTCTGCCACGGAAATCAGCACCGCTAGGGAAGAGCATCATTGGCGGAACGACCGATGATTGTGCGTGCTAGTGACACATTTGGTTGTCATTCGTCTACATAATGTGTGCTGTGCTCAGTCACGCATCTGGCTCAAGCTCCCGAGGCGCTCATTGAGTTCTTGCGCTCGCAATGGATACTCTTTCCTCTTCCAGGCTCTCCGGGTCCTCCTCTTCCACGAGTTGCGCCTTGAGCCCGTCGGAGGTTCGATCGCGTTGCGCTAGCCCCGCAAATGCTCCGACACACAACAGCGCGAGCGGGCACATGCAGAACGCTGCAGCACCCCACATAACGCGAGCACCATACGTGTCGTAGATGTACCCGCCCCCAAGAGAGGCAATCCCGCCGCCAAGTCCTCGCTGGAAGGTCGCTAGCAGCCCAATCATGGTACCTTCCGCTCCCTTGGGAGCTGCGGCGTAGATGTAGTTGGTCAGCGCCGCGAAGAAAAGGCCGTATGTCAAACCATGCATGGTTTCGACCGGCAGAATTGGCCACGCCTGCGGTGTGAACGTATAGACGAGTGTCCGAACGCCGGCTGCGACCTGGGTAACGGCGACACATGCTGGTGTTCCGAAGCGCGCGATGATTTTGTTGGCCAAGAAGAAATACGGGAGCTCGGAGATCGTCTGTACTGCAACAAAGACGCCAGCAATTCTGTCGTCCTCGTCGGAGAGGTTGTACACGAACAGCAGCAAGAAGTTGTCGATCAGGTTGCCAATGACGCCAGCCAACAGTGTCACCGCAAATAGCATGAGTACGTCATACTGGGAAAAAATCTGCCGCATTCTGCGTCCGAGCATGTCTTTCTTGCTGTGATCACTCGTCGAGTCGAGACTGGTGGTGCTGGCGGCCGTTTGCTTTCCCGAGGGGACAAACCAAACGAGAATGAAGAACGAAACACACGAGACTGCCAGCACCATGTTGAAGCACCAGCCGATCCCCATTGATGACGCGATGACGCCATAGACATAGCCACCGATGCCGTAGCCCGCTGCCCCGTACAATCGCTGTTTGCCGTAGTCACCGCCCGTTCGAGAGATCCACATCATCGTTGCGAGGTCAAGCTGAGCAAACGTTGGCACCGCTTGGAAGTAGGCGACGAAGACCATGACACACATGAGTCGGTACGACGACACGAACTGGATCGAGAAGAACAACAGCGCCGCTGTGACGTGGCAAATGATGTGTACGAGCTTGTGCCTGTGTAGCGAATCCGCGATGGCTCCCCAGATCGGTGGGCTGATGATGGTGCAGATGCACGGGATGGCGAGAAGCACACCGATCTGGCTCTTGGTGAAGTTGGCCTCCTTCTCGAAGTAGATCTGCCCCATGATCGAAAGATGCACAAGGTCAACCACTGCGGAGCCAGAGCACTTGAATACGGTGGGTACGTGTCAGCGAGCATACCGGCAAGTAGACCTGAACGGAGAAAGCGAACAAGTGCACGAAGTATAACAACTTGAGCGGGACCAGCTCCTTCGTCTCGCCTGCGTCGAGCAAAAACATCGGGCGGAATCCCATGGTGCTCAGGATTTGCGCGGAGTCGGTGTTCGCGCAAGGGTTCGCCGCAATATCTGCCGCAGGTGTCGTCGAACTTCGAAAGTGAGAGCGTGGAAACCACAGCGCAAATCTTGCCCCAAAGCAGACCGTCACCTCTGCTGGCAGTCGTTTCAGCACGCGGGAGTTACGCTTCGTGCATTTCTACAGCGAAAAGCCGAAGTAGTTTCGCGATCCGCGTCATGCTCAACTTGACGTACACCGGATGCTCGAAGTCTCGCGGGTCGTCAGTGTGTTTCTTTGCTGTACTTCTGTATTGTGCGTCCGTCGGCTTCGAATGCTCCAGGGGCAAAGATGCGCTGCCCACGCTACTTACTGGTCCGCAGCGACAGACGCAGCTCGCGTGCTTGGTCCTGCAGAAGGACCTATCACTTCTTTGTGCGGCTCCAGGACTGCGGTCTAGCGACAAATGCGGATCGTTTCCCACCGTTTCGCCCAACAGGCACCCACACAAGTTGACGCCGTCACTTACCTGTCCAGCTTTACTTACTTCAACTGTGCGTATCTTCATCATTGTTTTTCAAAGTATTCCTATGCCAAGTTCATTTGGCACCCTTTGCCATATTGTATACTCCAAAGCAAACTACACGTCTAGCGGCTCACCTTTTATCCCAACCGCCGGCTCCCCGCTGCAATCGAGCAGCTGAACATTCAACGTACTCGGTGCGCGAGATCGCCGAGATAACCAAGCAAAACCACCAGCGAGCAGCAACGCAAGCGGACAAATACCGAAACCAGCCACACACCACATTGTTCGAGCGCCGTACTTGTCGTACACGTAGCCACCACCGAGCGCGGCGATACCGCCGCCGACTCCGCGCTGGAACGACGAAATCAGACCAATCGTGGTGCCCTCCGCTCCCTTCTGTGCGGCTGCGTAGATGTAGTTGGTCAGCGCCGCCAGCAGCAGTCCGAACGTCATGCCGTGCAGCGTCTCGACGGGCAAGACATACCACGGGTGCGTCGTGTAGGTGTACACGATCGCTCGCACGCCGTACGCGAGTACACTGATCCCCACGCACACGGGCGTTCCGAAGCGCGCGATGATCTTGTTGGCCAAGAAGAAGTACGGCAGCTCCGACACGGTTTGGACGGCAATGAAGACGCCGGTGATGTTCCCGTTCTCGACGGAGAGGTTGTAGACGAACAGTAGCAGGTAGTTGTCGATGAGCGCGCCGATGACACCCGCGGACAAGGTCGCCAGAAACAGCGTCAGCACATCGTGTCGGTGGATAATCATCTTCAAGCCGCGAAGCACCGATCCCTTCTCTTGAGGTTCATCCGTCGCGGCGGCAGTAGGAGCGGGAATGTACCGCACGAGAACGAACAGAGACACACACGACATGGCGAGCAGCATGGTGAAGCACCAGTCGATGCCGATCGAGGAGACCATTAGACCGCACAAGTAGCCCCTGATACCATATCCGACTGCGGCGTACAACCGCTGTTTGCCGAAGTCTCCGCCGACGCGCGTAGTCCACGCCATAGTCGAAAGATCCATAAACGAAAACGCGGGCGCCATCTGGAAGTTGGCGACGAACATCATGAGGCACATGAGCGGGTATGATGAGACGAACTGGATCGAGAAGAACAACAGCGCCGCTGTGACGTGGCAAACGATGTGCACGAGCTTGTGCCTGTGTAGCGAATCCGCGATGGCTCCCCAGAATGGTGGCCCGACGATGGTGCAGATGCACGGGATGGCGAGTAGCACACCGATCTGGCTCTTGGTGAAGTCGGCCTCCTTCTCAAAGTAGATCTGGGAACAATGAAGAGCGAATTGCATTAGCTTGCGACCGGCCAGAAGCTTTCACTCGCGAGGACTTCATGTAAGAGACGCACCAGCAAGTAGGTTTGCACCGAGATGGCGAAGTAGTGCACGAAGTAGAGAGTTTTGAGCGGGATGAGCTCCTTGGTATCGCCCACGTCGATCAGAAACATCGGGCGGAGCCGCATTGTGAAGCGCGACAAAAGACGAGAGTGCAGGCTTGCCGATGCGGGTCGATCGAGAAATGGCTCGCCTTGACCTCACTTTGCGAGGCACAATGCTCGAAGATACTCAGCATCGATGTCCACTCATCAGTCGGCGACCGTGGAGAGATGCGACAGCGCATGCGTGGTCGATCGGTTGAAACTTCAACCAACGCGCCGGGAATCCCAGTGGGATGGCTCGCCTCAGGCTCGTGCGTGGTGGTGCCGCCGTAGGCATGGGTTACAGTGCGGCGCCGACTAGTAGCCCCCGCGCGAAGATTGCCACACTGTAAGAGAACGTTTCAGTCTGGATCCAGTTCAACATGATTGTGAAGTTGGGCTGATTGTGAACTGAAGAGGTACACATATACCCGCCCACGAACAAAGGCCAGCAGCGCGACCGATCCGACCAAAGGGCGTCCACTAATCAATGACGCGCCAGCACACACGAGCCGTCATGCCATTGGGTGTGGCCGACAGACCACGAGCATTCATTATCCGCTAAGCGCTACGTGCGATCTCAGTATCGTCCTTGGCCCAGCGATGCGTGTTTGAAGTTCTTGCCAGCAACGCTCCTTGGGTCTTGCCTCCCGTTGCTATGTTAGGGAAGAGACGGACCTGTCAATAGCGGGGCAATCATGGACTTGGTGCTGCAGTGGGTTTGATCCGACGCAGGTGTCGCACCTAGAGTCGTCGCGACGACGCGGCTCGATACAAGTGTGTTCCTGATTCCCAATTGTCTGAAAATGATCCTTGCAATCACAGCTCACAAAAATGTCGATGCTCGAATCATTTTGATAGAGATAAATTGTTGTCACAAATGTTCAAATAGCATCACAATATAACGTTGAGTTATTTTTATATAGTCACATATTGACTAATATGTGCAGACGGAGCCTAAATATGCAATTGTGTCAACTAGCTTTTCCCCATATGTGACTATAACATTTTTCGATGCGACTGAATGCGCTCCAAATACTATCGCGCTTGTATTCGGGGAGTTTTTACACACGGGTGGTGGTGTGGACTGCTCGAGCTTTCTCCCGTGGCCAGCACAAACAGGGAGAAAATCGCCACCAGACCAAGGGCGTCGAGTATTTACGCGCAGGCCTTTTTTCCCCAGCATCGTCCCGCGTCCGGTGCGTTTGAAGTTCCCGCGCAGTTGGCTGCGCCGCCTTTCTCACGCGTGCGGCGCCGTGCCGTGCCATGCAGGACTCGGCGGCGCCATGGCGGACAAGCCGGCTTCGGCCGCGAGCGCGAGCGCGTCGGCGACGCTGGCGACCAGCGCGGCCATGGCGATCCTGGGCGTGGACGCAGGCGCCATGATGGGCGACTACGCGAGCTACGCGGGGGCTTCGGCGGCTGATGCGCCGCCTCCTTCGTCCGGTACGGGCCCGGCGCCGGGAACGACGCTCTTCATGGACGCGGCGAACGGCGGGCACGACCTGCTGGGCGACAAGGGCGGCGCCGGCGACGAGAAGAAGATGGGGAGGCCGAGCCACCCGGCGTGGGAGCACTTTGTGCGCGGCGAGAAGCGCAACCGGTTCCACCACAACGCCTTCTGCCGCTACTGCTCGGCCAACGGCGTGAGCCCGCCGCCCGTGCGCGGCGTCTCGGGCAACATGATCCGCCACCTGCAGAAGTGCATCTACTGCCCGACCGAGATCGTGGCGCGGCTAAAGCTGCTCTGCGCGCAGAAGGACGCCGCCAGCTTCAACAAGAAGCACAGCGCGCACAGCCGCGAGATGGACCTGCTGCTGCCCGATTCAGCGGCGCCGGCACCGATGCAACGCAAGAAGCGCAAGCACGAGCACGCCGCGCTTGGGAACGATTCATCTGGGGCGTCCGGCGCTCAGGATCCCAGTCTTCCGGCTGCTGCTACTACTACCTCAGGGGCCGCTTTTACCAGTCCCGCCGAGTTGACCAACGCTGGCGTCAGCGAGCAAAGAGTGCACGGCCCGATGGAAGAAGACTTCATGCCGCTTCAGTTGCCGCTGCTTAGCTCCGATTTGAGCGTCTCAGCGGCACAAACGTCGGCAGCACCGCAGTCATCTGCCGCATCAACGTCGCTGGCAGGAAACAACCCGACAAAGCCTTCTCGCATTGCTTCAAAGGTTCTATCGGAGACGGCAAGCGCTTCGTCAGCGTCCGATAGACGAAGGCTGTCCAATGGAGTCCACAGGATACCACGCGAACAGACAGCGAAGCCATGTGAACTGGGTGGGAAGACGATGTGTGATGCCGCCCAGTTCAACAAGCTTGTCTTGTCGACGTCCGCGATATCGGGGCTGCCATGGGATTGGATCTACGCGGATGAAGCAGCCCGCATGCTATCGAACTCGGACTGCGAGCTCGATGAGCCTGATCTGGACGCACTTTCATTGATGGGGAAGATAACCCAAGAGAAGCAGACGGCCAGGATGAAGATGGAGCCCATCGGAGTCACTTTAAGCGTGAGCCTGTGGGCTTGCAGGTTCCCCAAGTCGACTGTGTTGCTGCTATCACTCGTTAACGCCTCGGGTGAAGCTAGCGTCTGGGATTTGGTCGACATCGGCATCGAATATTCGGCGGACGTACTGAGCGACAAGATCACCACATGCTTGACGGCACTTCGGGAAAGTGGGACGCACGTGATCAACATCGTCGTCGACTCTCTCGTCACCCATCGCGCGGCTTGTTCAGCGGTACGCGCGTCAAGCTGGGCGGACCAATCGATACCCGTGCTGCCGTGCTTTTCCCATGTTCTTCAACTACTTCTTGGAGGAGTCCTCGCGTCGTCGGAGGCTCTCACAGACACGATGGGGGAAGTTATCGAGCTTGTGCAGATGTTCACAAACCAGCGAGTGCTGACAGTGCTGCGACGTGAGTGTGGAGACTCAGATGCAACCTTGACAGTGCCGTCGACAGCGAACTGGTACTCTTTCATCGACTGCGTCGACTCAGTTCGACAGTATGAAGATATGGTCAAGATTGTTGCTGCCAAGGTATTGGATGCATCGTCGTCGTCCTCTGACCGACTCGCCGGGGACTCTGACACAAACGTCTCGCCTCCGCGTCGCTCGCGTAAGGACAGCGCCGGCAACACTGTCGACGAGCTGGCCGAGTCAGGACTGTCGGCTCCTGTGATCCGCAGTATCCAGAGTCACTCGTTCTGGGAGCGGGTTGTGTCGCTGAGTGAACTCATGTCGCCTATCAAGGAGAGTCACAAGCTCATGGCCAACAGCAAGGCCATTGCGTCGGCGTTCTCGCTTTCAGATGTGTTCTACCAGCTTGGCCGAATGCATCAGCAGTACGGGGCGATCATTTCGGATTGGGACGAGAACAAAAGTGCCGGCCGGTCTGTCGAGCACGTTCGGTTTCTGCAGCGCGCTGTGAACAGCATTTGGAACCTCTACGATCAGCAGCTGATGGTGCTCAGCTACGTCTTCAACTACAACCTCCACGATACATATCTCGACCGCCACCATTCGGCGTTGCAGTGGCTAGCGATCGGCAAGTCCGCCAAGGAGTACTTCCGCAGGTGGTTTTGCGCTGCTTCCTCGACGCGGAATCCATCCCGACTGCTCGGGCTTAGCGAAGAAGCGCTTGCCCAGTTCCTGGAGGATCTACTCACTTTCAAGGAGCGCAAGTACCCGTTCGACGCAGAGTCGGTGTGCGACTTTGAAAACCCGAAGGTGTTCTACATGCTCATCTCTGACTCGCACCCCCTGATGCACCTGTTTGGGGCTCGCCTCTTCAGCTTTGTCACGACCACTCCGATCCTGGGGGACGTGGTGATGGACAAGCACTTTCTCTCGTCTGTGCCTTCGACGGTTCACGCACCGCATTCGCTGTTGCCGGTGTTGGAAATGACACTCTACGCCCATACATCTGCACGAGGCGTGAATCCACTACACCACAGCCATTCAGGACGAACGCGAAGCGCTAGTGACAAGACTCTGGGCTCGTTTCAATCTCGCGGTGAGGACGCGACGATGTCCAAGGGGAAATCAATCATCACAAGCGAGCGAAGTCGACCGAGTGCCAAGATGTGGAGCAAGAAGCAGTGGATTCGGTTAGCAAAGGAGTGGAAGACGCTCTGGAACCGAGAGACGGATGGAGGCGAGTTCATTCGCCACCCGGAGAGCTCTGAGGAGCACTCGCTTGGTGTATCGTTGGACCAGATTTTTAAGGAGAAGCTGCCTTCAAGGCTCCCTCGCGACCGGGAAGACGCCGTCGTGGACGTGTAGTACAACCGGTCAGGCAGTCAGTCGAAGGCGGCAAGTTGCTGTCGCTGGTCGCGTGGGATTTCGCGGAAGAGCCTGTCGAGCGTAGCGGCATCGACTTCGTTATCGCAAAGTGCCTCCAGCTCATCCATTTGGCTGGCCAAGCTCTCGAGTCTGTGCGTCAGAGAGTTGGGGAAGGGATGGTCGTTGGAGGCTGACAATGAAACAGAGTTGAAGGGTGTCTGTCCACTTACGTGTCTCCCAGACGCAAGATCTCCTGCGCTCTCGAGTCCACGTTCGCCTTCATGGTTGTGTACCTGGATCGCCATTCGTACATTCCGTCAGAGTTGTACTGCCTTGTGGTTACCGACCGAGAGCAACTCGTGCCTCTCCTGGTTGCGCCTGGACTTCTTGTCGACCTTGAGGAGCATCGCGAAGAGCTCGCGCTCCTCCTCACTCGCCTCGGTGGCGTCGGCAAAGTATTGTGCCTCTTCGTCGCCATCAGCTGCATCGGTCGCAGGCTCCTCTGATGTCGACGGGGTTGCTGGGCTATGCAATGCAACACGTTTCTACATCAACACACGCGATGCAGACGACACAAAGCGCGAGCTCGTGCGTACTACCTTCGGACGCGTCCTGATGTACCCTTAGGCGTGGGAGCGTCGTTGCGTCTCTCCCCCGGCCGCCGTTTGTATCGCGCTCCGCGAGCTGAAGACGACGACGATGATGGTAATGTGGGTAGCGCTGCGGGTGGTACGCCTTCCGTTGCCGAGGGCGAAAGTCCCAGGGATGGTGACGAATGGTCTGCAGACTTGAGAGGCGGCTGAGGTACCTTGCTGTGTGGTCGCGAGCTGCTTGTGGTTGAGGGAATCTCTCTGCTCGCCATGATCGACGTTGGGAGCTCACAAGCAAGCACAAGTTTCCCTAACGGAGCGGGATCACCAGGATGACTGAGGCGTCTATTGAACCAAGTCCGTAACGCATCAAGACTGCCACAATGAGGAGCTAAATTTGGAGAAACTGTGGCTTTTCATTCGGAACGAGCATCCCAGCAATGGAGTTGAACCATCTTCTGCTCGTCGTCTCAATCCTGAAGCAGCAACGCTGGTGCGGTAATGCATGCTGCTGTGAAGCCGCCTGTTGTCGTCATCTTGCGTCCAAAATCGGCGGCAAGCAACAAGGCGGATACCACCGCGGTGGTGCCATCAACACCGTCCCGACCAGCGCATTCCATTCAGTTGAAGCATGGGCGACCCTCGAGCTGCTCGCCTGTGGCGCGACGACGGGATCTTGTACCTCAGCTGATCGCCGAGTCGCCAAGAGTTCTCGAAACACCTGTGCATACCCGACCAATGCGGCCGCGGGGCCACAACGACAACGCCCCGTCAAGTGATGACGAAGCGGACAGAGGGGTGAGCGTCTTCGCAGCCACATTGGCACGGAAAGAGGCTGAGGAGGCAGTGCAGCAACTGGCTCGGCGGATTGCACACTATCGCAGTCAGGAAGAGCGGGTGTTACGCGAGGTTTTGGAAGCCAAGAGAACGCTCGAAGCCGCTTTATTAACGACTGGCGAGTCGGACGTAATGGATCCGAGCTCAGAGACCAATCGCACAAGGTCGCGCACAGGTTTACCTTCAACTAGCGCTCTACGGGGTACAACGCCAGTGTTGCCCGTCCCACCCGAACGAGAGCGTGTGCGAGCGCGTGATCACCTGCAGCTTTTGTCGGTGAGTTGTTTGTTGCCTTGCGAAGGCTCTTGAGATCGAGATAGTTCAACATGGCAATCAATATGCGATCGCGAGCTACGTAGAAGCAGAAGAAGATCTTACAGAAGCGAAAGCAGGATGCCGCGCGACAGCAAAAGGAGAAGACTCGAGTAAGTTCCGAACCGATCCCTCCGTTCTCGCTTGCTTATCAGTCGTGCGTGGCACACCTGCAGCATACCGATTGTTCTGACCCCGACGTTGCATTCTCGACAGCTAGCTCTCGCACAGCAAAAGAAACGACTGGAGGCCGATGTCGAGGTGCGCAAAGCTCAGAAGGAACGGGTTCGCGCCGAGGAGTTCCAATTCGCAGTAGACCGCGCAGCCAAGCAGGTTTGCCATTGCTGACTGTAGACTATCGAGTGTCCTTGGAAACGCTACCAGCTCATGCTCTAAACTGATGACAGAGACGAGAGGCTGAGCTACTGGATGCGCAGCGCAACAATAAGCTCTCTGCGGAGCGTGGGCGTGAGAGGCACGCACGCTTGCTACTTCAAGAGATGCTGGACGAGGAGCGCAATCTGGCGCTGCGGCTGGAGGCGCTGCGGCTGCACCAATCACAGATCGCTCCGCTGCTACCAACAACAAATTATCAATCAAAGCGGCCGTGATGGTGGGTGGATACTTCCTCCGTCACGTAATGATCCGGGATAGTCATTATGCCAGGTCGAGAGTTTAAATAATGGGTCAAAACCCGAATCGTATCTGACGGGGATTATTTAAAGGAGGAATGAAGTATACTATCAATATAAAAGCTTACCATGATTAAAAATATAATCACACAGTTATTTAAAAATACAAATAATTAATATTCGAAGGTGTTGCAGGATTTCGTTCTTGGCCACATCAGCACATCTTAACACTTGGCACGAACTTTCTCGCGGCCATGCCGTTTCATCCCGCTGTTGCACTTGCTAGTATCCTCACCTTGGCCCGGAAACAGTAGCTATGCCACAGATAAGACGTTGTAGTCCGACCACGCCCCCACTTCTTCGCCGTC
>JAADXX010000911.1:0-10802 GCA_023338025.1 Phytopythium oedochilum
CGGACGTTGCTGTCGCCAACCACCTGGACGAGTCGCTCGCCCTCGTCGATGCTGCCGAGCGAGACAAGGTGCGTTGTTTGCAGTCCAACGATGGCTCGCGGTTGCATCTAACAAAGCGACCCGAGCGCAGCTTGTGGTCTCCGCCGAGAGGGTCCTCTACTGCACTGCCATCGTGCTGCTTCTAGGGTCCGCTCTGCACGCGGTCTTCGGGTGGCATCTTCACCGAGTGGTCGGCGAGAAGCGTGGCGCCGTGGCGTTCCTCCAGGTACCTGCTCGGCCCAGCTCGCCTTCGCTCCTCTCGTCGCTAACTCCTCTGCGACGACAGGCGTTCAGCGTCATCACGCTCCCGTTCTCCGCCCTGCTCATCATGGGTGGGCAGTACGTCGTCGACACGGCGACGCTGGCCTCCGCACCGTACACCGGGATCGTGATCTTCTCAAGCGGCCTGCTGTTCCTGGCGATCGGCCTGCTGGCGTTTGTCGGCGCCAACTTTGAGTATCGGCGACTGCTGTCGATCTGCTACTTGTCGTCCGTCTCCCTCGGAGCGAGCGTCGTGGGACTATCCATCGCCTACTTCGCCATGCGGGGCGCCGTCCACGACACCATCGTCCAGAACTGGTCGCACATCCGCCTCATCTTGCCGCCGACCTCGCGCGGCTTCTACGACCGCGACCAGTTCGCCGCGACCATGCGCTCGTACCTCAAGGTTGTAGCGTGCGTCGGCATCGGCGCAGGGATCTTCATCCTGGGGGAAGCCAACGCGTGCATGACACTGCTGCATCACACGTCCATCGGCAAGCGCCTCTTTGCGCGAGACCAGCGCGCCGCCAACGCCTCGCAGGTGGAGGCAGCCGGCGGCCAGGCGCACGCGAGGGTTGAGGCCGACAAGAGGCTCAAGGTGCGTCGTCAGTAGGGGGCGAGAGGAGATGCGCGTGCTCAGACAGCCTAACCGATCCGTCTGGGCGACGCAGTGGGTCCTGCACTTTGCGGCCTCGAAGCGCCGGCAGCGGATCGCGATGCGGGTCGTGGTCGCCGCCGCCGTCCTCGCTGTCGCCTTCATCTCCGCTCTCATGTGCGCCAGCGTCGTGTTCGCCGCCAAGTGCAACAGCATGGGCAGCTCGCTCGGCTCCAGCAGCTTCTCCCTGCTGAACGCCTCGAGCGCGGGCGGCATTGAGCAGATCGCCATCACCAACTCGTTCGCGAGAGGCTACCTGTCCATCGTCCCCTCCGGCCTCAACGACGGGAACGTCGCCGTGGAGATGTTCGGCGTAGAGGTACGTCGGATGCAAGGAACGTGGCGCTGCCGCCGTTTGTCGTGTCTGACTTGCCGCGGTGTCTTGCGGGGCGTCGACACAGTCGTCGGGGTCGTCGACACAGTCCTCGGGGTCTGCGAAGGACTTTTACAAGCTCGCCCAGCTCGAAGGAAGCGTCGGCGTCTCCTTGTCGCCGGTCGACCGCACGCGCGTGCTGTGGCTGGACGGGTCCTGCCAGGTACGCTGCTCCCTCCTTCAACGAGACGCAAGAACGGCTCTCAACCCTCTCTCCACCCCTGCAGCGCGTCGCGATGGACGTTCAAATGCCCCGAGACGACGCGAGATCGCTGCTTGTGCGCAGCAACACGAGCGTCAACATCAACACTCCCGACGCGGCATCGCCGCTGACGCTGCGGCGCCTGAGTGTCGAGACGGACCAAGGCAGCATCGCGCTCGGCAATGTGGATTTTGTCGAGGGGCAGGTCGAGGCGCGGTCGAACGCCGGATCCATCGTCGTGGACGCCGTCAGGCTGAACACTGGCGGGGATGCAGGGCTCGAGAAGTCGGCGTCGCTGTACTCGGCGCTGGGGCCGGTCCGCTTGACCAACGCGACGCTCTCGGACTGCGACCTGCACGTCGAGACGGGGGCGGGAACGATCCAGATGTCTGCTGTCGATAGGTGCGGTTGTCGGTGTCCCTGTCGGGCTCGCACCTCTCTCTCTCTCTCACGACCATGTCGTCGTGGTGGGCAGCACCGTGACGGCCGGCAGAAGCTTCATCCACGTCAAGAGCTCGTCGGGGACGATCTCGGCGGACGACATCCGCGCCAACTGGATTGTACTCGCGAACGAGCACGGCGACGTCTCGGCCACGTCCCTCGTCTCGGAGGTGCGGCCGTCGGCGCTGGAAGCTCCGCGGTGCCTCCGGCCCTAACTCCTCGCCTCTTGGTGCTACAGGGGAGCTCGGCGTTCATGGGGAGGCTGGAGGTTACGGCCATCTCGGGGAATGTCGAGTTCCGGCAGCTCTACGCCAGCGGGAACGTCCACATCGAGACCGCGTCGGGCAGCGTCAAAGTGCAATTGGCGGTGAGTGCGGTCGCTGGAGCGGGTGGTCTCGCCTGTCCTCACCGCGTTGGTGCGCGCAGAGCTTTTCGTACGTCGGCATGTTCTACTTGCGGTCGGAGAGCGGGGTTGTGTCGATCCGCGCGGGCGAGTACTCGAGCGACGCCGTCGTCGAGAGCGAGGTGCGTTCCCTCCAAGGACGGATGCCGTCGCAGATGCTCATGCGCGGCGCTTGTTGTCGGCCGCAGACGCTTTCGGACGGACGCGAGCGCCACGGAAGCATCAACTGCGACATCGGCAGCGGCAGCTGCTTGTCCTTCGGCGACCTGCACGTGCGCACGTCCCTGGGGGACATCGAGGTCGTCGTCGGCTGCGACTCGCCCCAGTGCGGGTAGAGCGCGGGGCAGAGCAGCAGTCGCACGAGTCGCGGCGCGTTCAGACCCACTCGTTCGTTACCCGACGCTACAGTAGCCATTCAGGCACACACACACAGCCACGCGCAAGCCTCTCTCTCTCTAGCCGCTCACTCGCCCTCTGCCTCGCCGTCCTGGCCGTAATAGTACTCGTAGTACGCCTCCATGAGGGGCGGCTTGACGTAGTGGAAGCTGATCGTGTCGGGCGCGCAGCAGTCCTTGCCGTTCTTCCAGCCGATCCCGGCGTGGTCCGAGAACCAGTTGTTCTCGTCGTAGACGGACGAGAAGAGCGCGTGGTCGTACGCCTCCTCGTCGTACGGCTTGAAGAACAGCTCCTCGGGCTCGTACTGGTGGAAGCGCTCGCGCTGCTGCTCGTCGCGCGTGTCCGCCGGCAGGACGCCGTGGTGGCGCATGCAGAACGAGATGGCCCAGTCGTCCGGCACGACCTTGTTGGGCAGGCAGAAGGGCTCGTCGAGCGACTGCTCGAGCTTGGTCAGGTAGGCCCAGTTCATGGCGTAGCCGCCGCCGCCGGGCGTGTAGTACAGCCCTCCGTGGCCCTGCGTCTCGGCCTTGGTCTGGAGCATGGCAGCCACCTCCTTCGGGTCGAACTCGTCGAACGGATGGAACGAGCGCTGCATCTCCCACCTGCGGCATCAGAAAGAGAGAGTGAGCAAGGTGCTAGCGTCGATCGCCTCCCCGCTACTGCTGTGAGGACTACTGGGCGGACTGCTGAACGGACGGACGCACCACTGCAGCGTCATGCGGTGGCCCAGCAGCGCCGGCTCGGACGCCGGGAGCGCGCGGACCTCGGGCGACAGCAGGTACCGCTTGAGGTTCTCCATGATGAGGAAGGTGTCGTCGTCGCACTTGAAGACCCAGTCGAACTGGCCGGCGCTGAACTCGCGCGCGAGCAGGCGCACGACCTCGCGGTGCTTCTGCCAGAGCGTCTCGTGCAGCGGCGGCGCCGCGACGCGCACGGTCGGGACGCCCGCATCCTCCTCGTCGCTCATGAAGAGCAGCTTGTCGCACTTGCGGCCCCACGTGCGCTTGATGGCGCGCAGCCGCGGCGCGTGGTTCGCGTGGTACGTGTTGACCCAGCAGAGCACGCGCACGGCGCGCTCCTCGGCCGCCGTCAGCGGCTGCACCTGCACCAGCGACATGGCCGCCACGTTGCGGCCCAGCGCGTCCAGCGCCGCGGTCGACGCGTTGCGCGCCGCCCCCGGGCCGACGCAGAGCGCCAGCAGCAGCGGCGGCAGCAGCAGCAGCATCCGCAGCCTCCTCCTCATTCTCGGCATCAAGTGTCGGAGATAAGTCCCGCAAGGTCATTGGCCGAAATACCCACCTATCCGCCTCTGATTGGCTGTAAATGCGCCATTTTCTCCCCATCGCCCCCTTGCTCGACCGAAGCGCCCATTCGCGATCGCGCGACGTCCGTCCTCTCTCTCTCTCCAGTCCTCGGCGCTCGCTCGGCGCTCGCTCGGCGCCCGCCCCCTACAGCGCTACAGCCCTACAGCGCCTCCGCCCCACCGCCCGCCTCCCGCGCCAAGAGCAGCAACAGCAGCCCGCCATGGCGCTCGAGGCGGTCGTCGCGGGGCTGCCGTCCAACTCGCTGGCCTTCACCAACTGCGTGTACGTCAACTACGACGACTTTCTGGAGCTCGTCAAGCAGACGCCGCGGGGCGTCGCGTCCAAGGAGGAGCTGCGCGACCACGGGCTGAACGTCTGGGTGAACCGCAAGTTCGTCTTCGCCGCCAAGCCGCAGAAGCAGGTCCAGCGCGGCTTCGTGGCCGTCGGCAACATGCAGCGCCTGTGCGCCGGCCTGCCGCTCAACCAGGCCTGCCAGCTCACGCCGTACCTGCCCGACCGCGCGCGCAGCGTGCTCGGCTCGGTCACCTTCGAGGTGCAGCAGGTGCTCACGCGCGCGCAGGGCGCCGACCTGCGCGTCATCGACTGCCGCCAGCTGCAGGCCGCCTTCGAAGCCGAGTACACGCACCAGGTCTTCGCGGTCGGCCAGCTGCTGGCCGTCAGCTGCAACGGCCTCCCGCTGCGCCTGCAGTGCGTCGCGCTCGACACGGTGGCCGCGCCCGGGGACATGAAGCCTTCGGCGAACGCGCCCGCGGTCGGCGCCTTCCTCAGCGGCGCCGTGCTGCAGTTCACCAAGGGCAAGGACGCGCCCGTGCGGCTCGCCAACCAGTCGAGCGGGCAGAGCCGCAGCGTGTTCAAGCCCGACTTCGACTTCTCCAAGCTCGGCATCGGCGGCCTGGACAAAGAGTTCAACGACATTTTCCGCCGCGCGTTCGCCTCGCGGCTCTTCCCGACCGACGTCATCCAGAAGCTCGGCATCCAGCACGTCCGCGGCATCCTGCTCTTCGGCCCGCCGGGCTGCGGCAAGACGCTCATCGCGCGCAAGATCTCGCAGGCGCTCACGGCCAAGGAGCCCAAGGTCGTGAACGGCCCCGAGGTCCTCGACAAGTTCGTCGGCGAGTCGGAGCGCAAGATCCGCGAGCTGTTCGCCGACGCGCGCCAGGACCAGCAGGAGCTCGGCGACGAGAGCGACGTGCACATCATCATCTTCGACGAGCTCGACGCCATCTGCAAGACCCGCGGCGGCAGCCGCGACAGCACCGGCGTCGGCGACTCGGTCGTCAACCAGCTGCTCACGCAGATCGACGGCGTCGACAGCCTCAACAACGTGCTGGTCATCGGCATGACCAACCGGAAGGTGCGTCTCTCCCCGCCGCCTTCGGCCTTGCCGCCTTTGGGCTCGCCTTTGCGCTCTGAACTAACAACGAACGCTCTCGTGCGACTGACTGCCAGGACATGCTGGACGAGGCGCTGCTGCGCCCCGGGCGCCTCGAGGTGCAGATCGAGATCAACCTGCCGGACGAAAGGGGCCGCGCGCAGATCCTCAAGATCCACACGGACCGCGCGCGGGAGAAGGGGGCGCTGCACCCGTCCGTCATCGCCGACATCGAGTCGTGCATGGACCCGTCCAAGCTCGTGAACAACGACCCCGAGTACCGCAACCTCGCCCAGCGCACCAAGAACTTCTCGGGCGCCGAGCTCGAGGGCCTCGTGCGCGCCGCGACGGCCCACGCGCTGTCGCGCGGCACGGACGGCAAGACGTTCCACGCGATGGCCAACTTCAAGCCGGAGGTCACGCTCGAGGACTTTACCCTGGCGCTGAGCGAGGTCAAGCCCAAGTTCGGCGCGCCGAGCGACGAGCTGTCGCTGTACTATAAGAACGGCCTGATCCCGTTCAGTAAGACGTTCACGGACGTCCGGGAGGCGCTCGTGCGCGTCATCGAGCAGGTGCGCTCGAACGAGAAGACGCCGCTCATGTCGGTGCTGCTGCACGGCGAGCGCGGCGCGGGCAAGACGGCGCTCGCGACGTACTGCGCCGTGGCGAGCGAGTTCCCGCTCGTGCGCCTCGTCAAGGCGGCCGAGCTCATCGCGCGCGCCGAGAGCGCCAAGTGCTCGCACATCTACAACGTGTTCGAGGAGGCGTACCGGTCGCCGCTGAGCATTATCATCCTGGACGACGTGGAGCGCCTGATCGACTACGTCGGTGCGTTGCGTTCTCTGCGTTCTCTGCGCTGGCTGGCCGACCGCCACGTGGCGACGGAGCAGCAGCAGCAGCTTGTGTAACGTTGTGGCGCTGTGTGCCTCCCGCAGGTCTCGGCCCGCGCTTCTCCAACCTCGTGCTGCAGGCGCTCATGGTGCTGATCCGCAACCCGCCGGCCGTCGCGGGCCGCAAGCTCGTGGTCATCGGCGTCACGTCCAACCTGTCGGCGCTGCAGAGCCTGGAGCTGACGGACGTGTTCGACCTGGCGCTCGAGGTGCCGCAGCTGCTCAAGATGGACGAGCTGGACGCCGTCATCTCTCACGCGAGTCTGCCGGTGGCCGACGGCGAGAAGGCGCAGATCCTCGAGATGATGGCCAACCGGCCCATCTCGGTCAAGAAGCTGCTGCTGATCGCCGAGATGGCCAAGGAGGAGCTCGCGCTCTCGGGCGACGACATGATCACCTGCGCGCGCTTTATCGACTGCGCCTACAGGTTCATCTGAGCGGGCGGCGAGGGCATCCATCATTCATACCGCAGAGTCGCAGAGTGGCCGCGTTTCTACTTCCATATTGAAGCGCCATGACTTGGATTCAGTATGCCTCTTCCGTCAACTTCAAGGACGATGAACCCAGCGACACGCTGTCGGCAGTGGACAGCATGATCTCTAGCTGGACACTCGTTCGTAGAGGGCCGCCAGTGAGCAGTTCCCTGTTGAACGCCGCGTTTCCAACCCGACGCGATGCGGACGGAATATAAAATCTGACGGTCATGCAGGGCCCTCTAATCGGGTCGCCGCGGTTCCCCCTCGCCTTGAAGCTTCTGCCCCCTCCCCACTTTCCTTTTGGATCTCCAGCGGCGAAGCATGGGCAAGAAGGCGAAGCGCGCGGCCGGCGGCGGCGGCGTCAACTCGCCGGCGCAGACGCCCACGGGCGCGGCCGGCTCGCCGCAGACGACAGCGCTCAAGCAGACGTCGGGTGCGTCCGTCCGTAGCGTCCACACGGTGGCGGGGCCGCGGCCAGGGCTGACGGCGGTTTGTTTGTGCCGAGCAGAGAAGATCGACCAGGCGCTGCAGCGGCGCAAGTCGTTCGAGGAGGTGCACGACGCCGGCATCCTGCGTGCGTGCGCGGTCGGGCGGAGGAGGCGGAGGAGGAGGAGGAGGAGGGGCGCTGATTGGGCGGCGTGGCTTGCGCAGGGACGGAGGAGGACGCGGAGAAGATGGCCGCGATCGCCGAGAAGGTCGGCGAGAAGCTCGAGGCGCGGCCGGACCAGGACGAGATGCTCAAGAACAACGAGCACATCCTGAACCCGTCGGGTAGGCGCAGCACGTGCGCCTCCTGTCACCCAGTGAGGGCGAGAGTGAGAGTGAGAGAGAGAGCGCTGGCTCACTTTGTGCTGTCCGCTGCCCGCAGGCGCGAACCGGCGCTTGTCCGGCACGCTCGCGTCCGCCGCCAAGGACCTCGAGAAGAACATGGCGGCCGACAAGATTGACCGGCACCTGACCTCGCGGCCCGACGCCGAGGCGCTCGAGAAGAGCCACGTGATCCAGTCGACGAGCGTCGCGCCGCAGCTGCAGGGCGTGCAGAAGAAGCTGCAGCGCAAGATGAGCGCCGACGAGCTCGCGCACCGCCTGGACAGCCGCCCCGACGTGCAGGAGCTGCGCGACCACGGCATCGTCCTCAACGGTGGGTCTCCGTCGCCGCGCGCCTCTCGATGTCCCGAGTCGGTTGGCTGAGCTCGCGCGCGCTGCTTGTCTAGACGGCGTCGCGCCGAGCCTGCAGGCGACGCAGGAGAAGCTCCAGCGGCAGCTGAACGCGGACAAAGTGAGCCAGCAGCTGTCGAAGCGCCCGGACGTGTCGGAGCTCGTCACGACGGGCGTGCTGGACAGTAAGTGGCGCGCGCGCAGGAACGCCCGATAGTGATACCATTGGGGTGGCCAACGTGCGCGACGCTTGTGCTCGCGCAGAAACCGATGCGCAGATCGCGCCAGGACTTACGGCGACCGCCAAGAAGCTGGAGCGCAACCTGGTGCAAAACCAGGTCTCTCACCTGCTCGAGTCGCGTCCCGAGAAAGACGAGCTGGTGACGCACCACATCATCGAAGGTGGGTGAGAGTACTTGTCGGATATATCGGGTCTCCTGGTGCGTCGCGATTACTAACGTGGCGCCTGCACCGTTAGATCCCAACGCGTTGGTCTCGCCGATGCTTCAAGGCACCAAGCACCAGCTCGAGCGCCAGCTGAAGGCGGACACGGTTGCTCGCCAGCTCCGCAAGCGCCCGTCGCTCTCCGAGCTTGAAGAGAAGGGCATCGTTTCTGGTAGGAGGCGTGGGTGGGCTGCGGGCTTGCATCGTGTTGGCGTTCTCACGACTCTGCGTTTGGCTGGGCAGAGGGCGAGATCGTCGGGGACGGCGAACAGAAGAAGGTGGCGCTCTCGCAGCGAGCTCGCTACACCCTGGCGCTGAAGGCGACGACCCGCATCGCCGCGGACAACCTGATCTCGGAGAACGAGAAGTCTCGTCTGAAGGACTTGATTCTGAGCGACGACGAGAAGGTCGTGGCCGCGCTCGAGTGCTACGAGATGGACGAGGACATCGAGGAGCTGCTGGACACGCTCTATCGCGTCGCCAAGATCGCAGCCTAGCCGTGGCGCTCGGTTCTCGCCGGACGATGGAGAGTGCGGTGTTGTGTGGACTCGCCAGGTAGTGCCGGGCGCTTGGGCGGGGTGGGAAGTCGCTCGATGGAGCGTTCGGATGCGATTGCACAGTGCTGCTCCATCAATTGAGCTATGTATTTGCCCCCATCTCTACTGCGGCGCTCCTGCGTCTCCTACGAGGAGTTGGCGGCCATGAAGGTGTCAACGCCGTCGTGCAGTTCCCTGCTCCACCGGCAGCAGCAGCAGCAGCAGTCAGGCGGCCGTCGTCATGTCTGCAGCAGCAGTGGCGGCGTTCGTACCTGATCTGAAGCAGCGAGTCCACAACGCCAAAGAACTCGCGCGACTCGAGTGGCAGCGACTGCGTGGCCGGCGGCTCTGGGTGCTGCAGCCACGCCGAGAAGAGCGTGAGGTGGCCGTTGAGCGCCACGAACTCGGCGCGGGTGTCCTCGGACCCGGGCAGGGCGTGCGGCAGCGACTGAGGTGGCGCAGGAAGACTCGGCGTGAGCTCTTCTAATCAACCAACCAACCAACCGACCGACCGAATGCAACTCACATCCACGTAGGTGTAGCTCGAGCGCGGGAAGCTCTCCTTGTCGCGGCTCCTGTCGCGAGCGTGCACACAGAGCGCGGCCGTCACTCACAGGTACTCGAGTATCCCACAGCGCTCGACCGCCCACAGCGCTCGCGATACCAGCACTCGTCGTCGCGCAGAAGGCTGTACAGCTCCAACGCGACTGCATACAGCTCCTGCTCGCGCTCCTTGGGCGCCTGTCGCGACGCAATTGGTGAGGCCGCGAGCCCAACGAGCCTTGGGATCACCTATCAATCCCGCACCTGCTCCAAGTCGGCAGCAGCGAACCAGCCAGGAAGCGCGGAGGCGTCCATGCCGATCGACTTTGCCACTCCGACCACGGTCGGCTCCGTCGACGCCTTGGCGTCTTCGTCCGTCCACGAAAGCGCCTGCAGCAGCTGCCGGAGGCTTGGCAGCGTAGCGATAACAGTTAGCTGCGGACGAGCGAACCAGCTGCAGTTGGAGGCTCGGGGACCCACCGAGCGCTGCGGACCCGCGCGTCCTGCATCTCCTCGAGCTTGTCCGCCGCCGCCGCGCGCTGAAGCGCCGAGATGACGCCGCACTCGCGCTTGTGGCCGCGCCAGGCCTTCTTCTGGCACTCGCGGTCGCAAAACAGTGCCGCGCGGCAGACGGAGCATTTCTGCCGCTCCGAGCGCGAGCGTCAGTCAGTAGCCAGCGCCGCGCCGATGGGCCGCCGGTCGCTGGCAGCCGCGCACCTTGAGGCCGCTCGCGTCCTCGACCCGCACGCGGCAGCTCTCGCACCCGCGGCCGAGCTCCCACACCTCGCCGCCGAATTGCTTCTGCGCTCGCACAAAGCTCGTCAGTCGCAGTGCCAACAAGACAGACGGACAGACAGACAGACAGACAGACGGGCGAGAACAAGAACGAGAACGAGAACGCACGAAGTGGTCCAGCAGCCGCAGCTCGGCCGCGCTCGTCGCGTCCGCGCAGCGCGCGTCGTAGCTCGAGGCCATGCGTCACCACAGGAACCGCCGCCACCGGTTTGGACACACTCGCGTTTCAAATGCGAAGCCATGGACATCAGTCGAGTCTGGGTCGCGCGAAGGTGACGCAAATATCTTAAAAGGTTGACAAATATGTACAATATATACGCAACTAACTATACATTCGATACAAGCGCCTCTAGCGCGGCCTCCCGGGCGTATTGGCGGATCAAACTTGGCATGATGGTTCACCTCCTAGACATACTACTCGGTCCAAAAAAAGTTTGTGCAGCAATCATTCTTCTGGTTTCGTATTAGTTTGTGCATGAATATAATTGGACAA
>JAADXX010000912.1:0-10751 GCA_023338025.1 Phytopythium oedochilum
ATCTTGAGTGTGTGGGATACTTTGTAGTAGTTCGCGGCGGACTTACCCACCGCTGCCCTATCAGAAAAAGCGGTGAGGGCTTGCCATGAGCAGCCGAATCCGTGAGCTCGGGCGATAACACGGCTGATTGAGATGTCGATAAATTCTCAAACGTCTTGGGTTTGTATACCATATAAATATCAGTATTAGGGGAATGAAACGGTAGAAAAATACCATCTCACAAATCGCGACTGTTGAGAACGCTCTTGTTTTTTTGCTGTGGTTTGGAAGCTGACTACAAACCAACACTTCGACGACGAAGGCCGAACTTGAGCTTTTGCTGCCGACGCCCGACAAGATGGATCTGATCGCGGACGACGAGCTCCCGTCGACGGTGAAGGCCGCGCTGGCCTTCGTCGACTCGTGCATTGAAGCGGAGTCGACCGCCGACACACCGCCAGCGGAGGTGCAGGCATCGCCGAACGCGTTTATCTACGGCGATGAGCGCCGCGATTCTGTTGACACTCTGGTCGGGGACGTTGCTGCATCTCATGGTTTGACGCTACAGCAGAAGAGAACGCGCAATACTGTGGCGTCGAGTAGGAGCCGCAAGAAACGACAGATCGAGATGTTCATGCTCCGAGAAGAGACGGAGCTGCTGCGAGTGCGGTTGTTCGCGCTGGAGAACAGACAGCTGGCGCGCGATAGTACCGTTGTCGGGCCGCATAGGGCCAAGGCTCCATTGCTGGAGTGCGCTCCGTTGAGTGCGTCAACGACCGCCGAATGTTCAGATCGAGAGCTCTGGCGACGACACCGCTCTGAAGCGACCAACCAACGACTGCGTGCTGCTCTGAGGAAACAGCGTAGCATCACGCAACACCTGTCTCAATTGATTCAGAAGCGCCTCGAGCCAAAGGTGGGTGTCGCCGACAGTATCCGACTGCATTTTCGACGCAGCCGCCATGTCTTGACTGCCATGACTTGGTTAAGAGGTTTGCGAGCTTCTCCGGACGACTGATCAGAGCCAAGACCAGTCGACATTGGCTTCTCTGCTGCGGGAGTGTGCGCCAAACCCGACAAGTGGGCTCCTTACGGTCGAGAAGCACGCGATCCTGGCAGACTTGACGAGGCGGATTGAGCCCCAAGCCCTGAGCGTGGAACTAGCGCTTGGAAACCTCGAGATACTTCATGATGAGGCGGACGAGTCGATTGAGTTCGCCTCGAGGACGAAGCAGCATCCCAGGCTTGGGACTCTCGTTGAGCTTTCATCCACAACTCCTCTAAATTGCAGCATGGAGCAAGCGTGGAAGTCGCTGACAGGGTTTATCCGAGGCGTTCGAGCAGAGAGCGCCAACCAGAACGCGGAGGTGAGTTCTTTGGGGCACTGACCGATAGAGAGGACGCGTTGAACTCTAAGTATTGATGACGCTTTTGGCAGAGACACCCAATCGACGCAACCACATACAAGAAAGAGTATTCCCTGACGTTCGAAGACCCAAGTCACTTTGTCTGGTGGCCGTCAACGACATCTCTTTTGTGAGAGAGGCCGGAGCGGAAAACTACCGTGCGTTCTTATGGTCAGCCATCGCGCGACCGCAGTCGGGACACTTTGGGATACGTATCGAGGGATGGATTGCCCTCTCCAAGTCCACATCGCAGCCGTTACAACTGACAGGTTTCCGCAGACTTGCGACGAGGGGACGAGAAGCGGTTGCAGCGGAAGGCGTCTTTTCCCAATAGCGTCGTGAGAGCTAAGTTTAGATAGGTAGGAGCAGGGCCGGCCTGCATTGTTCATTTCAGAGTTTCCTCAGCAAAGCTAACAACCTCCAAGTCTCTGCACCGCAGCTCCTTCTCGAACATGCCATCCTTTCCCTACTTCGTGTACCTTGGCCCTGAGCACTTCGATTTGGTTGGGTTTGCCTACGGCAAGGTCGAAGGGAGGGCTCGACGAGGCGACAATGTGAAGGTCCGGTTGGTGGCGAGCGGACGCTGGAAGGACGAGGATGGAGAGCTTATCGAAGTCCTTCGCGAGGAAGCTGAAGCGCGAGAAGTGTTGAAAGCAGAGGCGTTTAACGGGGTGGGAACCCTTGTCGGGAGTGCTGTTTGCCTATCTCGCGTGCCTACAGGCGGCCCGCGCGTCTGGAACTACGGGGTTGTTGTTGGTTACCGCTGGGACCAAGAAATGAGAAAGGGTTACCTTGATCTTCACTACTCTAATGGGAGCTCTACGGAGCCTTACGAACCGACCACTCTGCAGGACCTGGCTGTTGAGACGTACGCACTGCGGCCGTGCGCTGGTCGTGGCGTCAGTGCGCTCATGCCGCGACAGATGCGTGCGTTACACCAGCGCGCGTATGACCACTTCAACGGAACCAGCGGTCAAGCAGAACGGAGTTCCTGCACGATTCTGACAGCGCTTAGCACTGACCCCGTTGACGAGTCTTTGATACTTCCGCTTTTCGACGTGAGCATTTCGATGGTCTCGCATTTTCCAGTTCGACACATTCTGGACCTCGTTTACTACAATGGCGGAGATCGAACCCCACCAGCGGGGGTTCAACTGGGAGACTCCATATTCCAGACCGTGCCGGACACGGCCGGGGGTCAACTAGTGAAGCTGCCGTCAGACACTCTCGCTCTGCAGATGACTTGTTGAGCGACTCAGAAGATGACAGCAACGGTGGAGTCGCGATTGAGGCGCCTCAACCGGTGGGCCCGGCAACAAAGCGACGACGTGTCATCACGACGGAGCCTTCACAACAAACAGCGGCATCGCGACTTGAAACTCTTCGCTCCCGTTGTGGGGGTGATCCAGAACTTCAACAAGACCTCGATCATCTAATCACTCTTAAACGAGCGGGACTCACGGCCGATCATACCGCCAGAGCACGCTCTGCGGGCGGGAGTGAGACGAAATCTCAGTTCCAGCCGTACGGAAGCCAGTCAAGTGTGCACCAGGCGCTCGTAAACGGTACGTTCTTACACCTTAGCCCGCAACTATTTGTTGAGCATGTGCAGGCGCACAGCGAACGGTTCGGCTTCTTTCCACACCCTGCTGTTCTGCGCGGGCTGTATAGCTGGGACTTTGGTGTTCGAGGGCTGTCGGTGATGCACTTCGCAAGGGTGACAGTGCGCGAGAAGCGCGCAGCAATTGCACGTTCGGACATGACCGACTTCTCCAGGAAAAATTCGCTACGAACAACCGCAACAGCCGGGTCGTTCACGTCTGTCATGGAGGCAGTTGACATTCTCACGGTCGCGGTGACATATCTGTATCAACCCACAGTCGTGCATCTCATGGAGTCTGCGAGGCGATTCTTGTTGAGTCTCCGTGCAACCGACGAGCCACAAGGCTGCGAAGCGCTCGAGGAGCTTGCACACTGGATTGACGAGCGTCTCGAGTTGTTTCGGTTTCACATCGTTGAAGGCAACTCGGCGAATATCGCAACCGTGGGCCAACACTTCAACCTATCGCATCCATCGTTCACTCGCGTGAATCAGCTCATGTTACGATACCAAGTCGAAATCGCGGTAAAACAAACCTCCCACCCTGCCCAAATATCTCGACAGCTCACAGCGGGACCAAGAGACGCGTCCGGAAAGCCCCACCCACGTATCGAGGTGCCCGCGGGAGTCTTACGGACGCTACCTCGACAAGATGGTAAAGCGGTCTGCATGCGGTTTCTTTCAGTACAAGGATGCCGGGGCCGGAACGGAAAGTGTATCTTTGGCCAACGTGCTCACTTCAAGCCAGCTTCACTACCCCCAGTGGTACGAGCATTCATCGAGGCCAACTACGGGGGCATGGCCCAAGATCCATGCAATTGACGGTGTGAAGGAGCGCAGACGGGTGGGATCGACCCAACCTCAGTACTCCCGCCGTCGATGGCGTTCCGACCGCAGCAGCAAGGCGTATCTCAAGCGCCAACAGCCTTACCGCACGACGCGTCCCGATCGGACCAAATGGTGGGTCGGACTAGCGGCAACAACCGTACATGTGACGATGCCCGCGTGGACGAGGCTTCGCCTACATCCCCACGCGGCGACCCACACGGCGGCGACGCCTCTGGCTCCCCCATGTGCGGTCCAAATTCTGCCAAGGACGGCGGCGACGCATCATGCTCCCCCACCTTTGGCAACCCGCTCGCTCATTGCGAAGCGACCAGGCTCGACAAAAGTGACACCGTTCATTTATTGACATTTGTTGAGCAGCAACATGCCGCTCTTGATGCAACTCTGCGGGTTCATCATCGCCTGGCAGAGGTTCAAGATTCTATCATTGCAGCTGACCTCACCGCGGTCCTATCTCGCCACGGGCTAGCACCTCCGATCGACTCAATGTGTTCACACACCACCGGAGGGAGGGAGACTCACGTGATCGACCGAGAGAAGCAGCGAGTATACAGCGAATTGATCCGCCGAGCGGGTATGCAGCTACCCGATTTTGTTCGATTATTACGCGGAGAAACGAGTGACGATTCACTCCCGAACAAACAGCTGCATGTTCCAAGCATGCACCCTGCGTGGCAATCGTATCGGTATCGCGAGCAGTGGGAGTCAATTGTCGCGAGCGGTGTCCGTCCAACATGGAAGGAACCATTTTCTACTCAAATCATCCCCCCTCCCAATCACGGGTCTGCACGACGTGCTCTCAACATTATCATCAAGGGTCTACGCGCTGGACAGGACGCCAATCGGTATCTTATTCTCGACATTGACCTTCTGTCGTCGTTGGAAAGCATTACGTGCAGCCCGTTCGGCGCTGTCCCGAAGGGCGACGTGGACCTCGCCGTCGATGCGCGAATAATTCACGACTTGTCTTACCCAAAAGGCACTTCAGTCAACGACAACACCCACGACGTCAGCGAGGTGTCGATCACGTACGATGGGGCAGCAACTCTAGCGGGACGCATCCTCGACGTGGCTAATATTCGCCCGGGAAAACAAACTATGATGACCGGTGACGTGAACGCCGCCTTTCGGCACATCCCGATCAGCGCTGACAATGTCGGCAGGTTCGCTGGGACGATCCCGGAACTGGGCATTCTCGTCATCGATTTGTGCTGCCCATTTGGATGGTCGCAGTCGTCATCCTCTTACTGGGTGGCAGGCGCCGCAATAAACCACCTCTACGCTCGCTCGCATCCCCATTGGCCACGACAGCCACACTGCGCCCGCAACGCATTCGACGCCAAAGCCTGGTGTGATGACCATACGTGTATCGAACCTGATGTGGGCTCCCGATTAGCAGAATCCGCCACAGCACTGAGAACAGCCATAATTTCAGTGCTAGGGCCTGCTGCGTGCAACGAAAAGAAATTCACCAAGTGGTTTAATCAGGGACGTGCGCTCGGCTTGGACTGGGACCTCGTCAAATTGACAGTTTCCATGCCCCCGGAGAAGGTCGCCAAGGCCCAGCTTCGTATAAAGGGTATGGTAAGCCACGTTCGAGTCACACGATCGAGCATAAACAGACTTTTGGGCAGTCTACGTCATGTCGTGACATGCATTCGCCCAGCCGCGTCATTCTTCCAACGACTGGTGAGTCTGGCGCGTTCGGCACCACGGTTCGGGACGGTTCGGCTATCCACAGCGACTCGAGATGGCTTGCGCTGGTTCAAGTTAATTCTCGCCACGGACCAACTTAATTCGGTGCCGCTCTCTCGCTTCACAAATCGGCGGGAACCGGATGCTGCTGTCTACATGGACGCTAGTGATCGTGGCCTTTGTGCCATATTACCGACGCTTCGACAGTATATCCAAGTCGAATTCTCGGTGGAGGAGCGCAGACAAATCCGGGAGTTCAACGCGAAGGGCGAGAATGACTTCGGCATCGATGTTCGCGAGTTAATGAGCGCGGTGTTTGCGGCGATTGTGTGGGGTTCCCATTGGAAGTGCGACCACCAGCAGGCTTTCGTTCACGTGCGGATGTGGATAGATAACCAGTCTGCCGTGGCCTGGACCAACAAGCGTTTCAGCCGGAACACGTTTGCGCAGATGCTGCTCCGCATCCTCAGTCTTTTGGAAATTCGACATGGCTTCTATTGCTCAGCAGCTCACATTCCTGGAACGGCAAACATTATGGCAGACGCAGGCAGCAGGGTGTGGCAGTCGCAAGATCTCGCGGAGAAGTTTGCTAACTTCTCGTCCTCTTGGCAGCAGATAATGATCCCAGCAGACTCGCGAGATCTCTGGCGTCTTTGGGCGCGCTACTCAGAGCAGGAGCTTTAGCGGAGACGGCTCGTCTCGCCTACAACCGTGCGTGGCACCAGTGGACATCATGGTGCGAACTGATGGAATTTAATCCATGGCTCTCCGCCAGCTCAGTCGACTCAAACGCGGAGCAACTAGGAGCCTTTGCGGTGTACCTATCGCAATTCGGCATGAACCGCAAGCGGCAGGGCAACGCGTACTCAACAATTTGCGGCAAGCTTTGTGCAGTTCGGTGGTTCCACCGCAATACTGCCGGATATGACCCTGGCGTCAATGCTAGTCACGCCATTCTGCTACGCGGGATTCGGCGATTTACCAACCCAGTTATTAAGCAGCAACCTCTGTCTCCGCGGCTGCTTCGGTCCATCTATCGGTCACTCAACCTTTCTCATCCGCGAATCCAGCTCCTCTGGGGTGGGCTGCTTCTCGGATATTTCTTCCTCTTCAGGCGGTCGGAGTATCTGTTTGTCGGTGTTCGGTTCCACAAGTACATCATTCGACTACGCGACATCAAATTCCTAGATTGAGACGAGCGGGAAACAACACCTCGAAAAGCTATGCTGGTCGGTATCACGCTGTGCGGTGCGAAAAACAATCAGTATGGCAGAGAAGAAGTTCGTTACCCCCGGAAGTCAGGCGATCCGATCGTTTGCCCGATCCGAGCGGCACGCTGGATATACAAAGGTGCTGCAGCATATTGCACAAGACCAGATCAACCAGCTCTTACCGTTCCAGGTGGCGGTATCACGGCCAGTAACGTCGCTGCGGTGATTAAGACGGCCGCTGAGGAGGATGGACTTGATCCAGCGCGATTTTCGACCCACTCGGTCCGAATCGGCGGAGCGACGACCCTACTCAACGCTGGTGCTGATCGGCTGGCCATTAAGCTGCTCGGCCGGTGGTTGTCTAACGCGATTGAGGCGTATCCAGTACTGACAGCGGAAGGCTCGGCGAATCTCGCTCGTCTCATGTGCTGATATGCTTCTCATCCTGCCCGAATGGACACACCAACTCACGTCGGGCGGCATTTTCAATCCGGGGTAGCCGCCACGCCACGCCCCAGTGTGGCAGAATGGTACGACTCATTTGCCCCAAGACGCGATTGTTGGAAAGTTGCACGTACCGCCAGCAGATCGAGATTGGCTCCGGAGCACCAGTCGCTGAAGATGACGCACTCGCTCCCCTCAATGACTCTGAGCGGGTCTTACAAGAGTTTGTGCAGGCATCCATGGCAACCAAAGTGCAGAGGAACCAGCGCAAGATCGCGAATGCGATGTTGAGAAAGCACGGTGGCGTCATACCATCCTTTTGAAATGTGTATTGCCAGTATTAGGCAGCCTGCACATTCGCGTCAATGTAAATGAATGTGGAGTGGTAGACCGTGCCGTTTACTTTGGAGTGCTGGCTGTTACGGGGCTCACGCAGCGACGTAGCCCGCGTAGGAAGGGTACATCGCAAAGTCCCACTCGGAACTATTCTGCTGCAGGTCGTAGTCGAAACCATCGGCGCCGGCGCTCACGTAGAAGAACTTTGTCTCGGGCACCGACGCGTAGTACGTAAAATTGGTTCCCGCGGGCACGAATACGACATCGCCTTGGATCAGCGCCGCGGTCTCGCCCTCAATCTCGACCACAAGCTGTCCTTCCTCCAGCTGGAACGCGAGCAATTGGGTAGGGATAACGCTGTTGACGGACTCGTTGGGCAGCATTGCCGACAGCGTGATTGTGCCAAGCGTAAAGTTGCCGTTGCTCTGTGCACCCGTTTGCAGTGGCGCGATCAGCTTGTAGCCATTTTCGTAGTTGAGGTACTTTTGTGCGTAGTTCTTGACAACGAAGTATGGCGTGTACGCGTCCGTGGCCAGCTCGTTGGTGCCGTTGTGCCAGTTGCCGCTACCGGCCGTGCCGTTGACCGTGTCGGTACGAGTGGACCAGTCTAGTTGCGCGTATACGTCGTACGCTTGAAGGGCAGAGATGGTCGAAGCGCTGGATCCTGCACCAGCGGAAGTGTTGGAGGCTGCCGGGACGAACGACGCGAGCGTACTCGAGTTGTACACCGAGTCGGCGATGTCGACAAAGAGCTTCTCAAAGTCGCCAGGCTGGATGACACCGGTCATCTGAGTGTCCGGGTCGAGGATCTGGTACGTGTACGTGTCGTGCGGGACGGCACCGTAGTCTCCCTGGGTGAGCACACGCGTCTGTTGCTCGGCTTCGTAGTCGTACGGTTGGGCCCAAAGCTGGAAGCGACCGGGCGTGCAGTAGAAGTTCTCGTAGTGCGCCTTGTGGATGTGCGGCAGCACGCCAAGCGACGCGGAGTCGGGTGCATTCGTTTGCATGAGTGTGAATGCGCCGCCGGACGAGTTGCCCGTGACAGAGAAGCGGTAGATCTGCTTGCCAACCGCAACTGCGTGGTCGTAGTTCTTGGGCAGCACGTACGGGCGCGACTCCAGCGGAGCCTCCTCCACAACGAGTGGCCCGGCGGCAAGGGTCGAAATGCCAGCAAGCTGGAGCAGCGCGGCGAAGGACTTCATCCTGCCGGTGTACAAGCTTGGTGCGTGTTGAGAGGTATGGCCTTGGTGGACGGGTGAGAATTGACAAATGACCAGGTCCCAACGGGATCGAGCGCACTGACCACCGGGGACACAACATGTTGTGATGGGAGCTGTCGGCACAACTTGAGGGGTCCGGGAATGCCTTGTGAACATAAACCAGCGTCTTTTATGCGAGCAAACTTGATTCACGGGCGTCGGATGGTCTGCTACGCAACCCCATGCTGCAGATACAGCCGTGCTGGCTGTGCAAGCCGTCGCTGCGACGGAGCCGCTGCATCATACTGTGCATGGGTGGGTGACAGTCAAACGCCCGATCGTCTTGAGATGGGATGTGTTTACAGCGCGAACACAACAAGACGGCTCTACTGTCCAGCGAACTACTTGCGTGCTGTCAAGCACTCGGCACGCGCTTGATTCGGTGTTTGAAGGGAAGTACGCGGTGCATGGCCGATCACCAGCTGCTCCAATTGCTTTGGAAAGTCTGCCTGTTGAGCGGTGCGCTTCAATAGCGTCCAGCTGTTGATGCTGTCTGTCACGGCTCAATGTTGGCCAAGTATCGAGGATTGTGCTGTGATAGGTTGAAGTTGAAAAATATAAACTAGTGAAAAATAGATATTTTCAACTAATATACTGATTTAGTCGAAAGCACAGGGACTTGCCGGCATAAACAGTGGAACTTCCGGCCTTTTCCTCTTGGCAGCCGAGTCGCCATGTTCAGCTTCATCGCGGACAAGCTGAACGTGAAGAACCTGGGCGAAATGCTGGCGCCGACGCTCACGCCCGAGCAGGAGCTGCACGCGGCGATCGAGCAGGGCCTGGAGAGCAAGTTCATGCACCTGCTGCACGAGGCGCAGCTCGACCCGAGCGCGCCGAACCAAGCGGGGAACCACACAGCCGCGTACTTCGGCCGCACACGCATCCTTGAGGTGCTACTCGATCGCGGCGTCGACGTCAACACGGCGTGCCCGCGCGGCAACACGCCGCTGCACTACGCGGCCGCGCAGAGCCACGAGGAGGCCGTCAGGTTCCTCGTGGACCACGGCGCGAACCCGGCGATGCGCAACCGCCAAGGCCGCACGGCGTACGACGTGGCCAAGGGAGACCGCATCCGCCAGTATTTATTGCCGCTGCAGTTCCGGCATGAAGCCCCGCGCGGGCCGCCGCCATGCTCCCGCCTGGCATCACGCCGTCCACGGACCCGATGGCGCCTCGGCCGGTCATCGCGCCGCCGCCCATGGGCGGCGACTACGGAGGCGGGATGGCGCCGCCGCCCATGGACGCCATGCCCGGCCCGCCGCCCCAGCACAGCCACCTGTACGTCGCTTCGACGCACAGCGCGATCCCTCGTGCGGGTGCCCAGGCCAAGTTTATCAAGCGCGGCAAGTACCGGCCGATCTACTGTAGGCAGACGGCTTCGGCACGAGCGTCGGCAACGAGGAGCTGACGGCCAAGTACGGCAACACAAGAGAGGTGAAAGTGACGGCGCCGCCCCCTGCGTTCGCGCAGCAAGCCCCTCAGGCTCCGGTCGATGGTGGCAGTGACGGCATGGGAGCGCCGCCGGCAGCAGTCGACGGGAGTAACCCGTACTCGGCCATGCCCCGCGGAAGTCCACCAGCGATGGGCGGGTACCCGGGTTACGGCGCTGTCGCTCCGCTGGCTGCTGCTCCTCGTGGTCCTCCTCAGTTCAAGATCTTCAACCCGAGGGCCGTGGCAGGGACCGCGGCGGCCCCGGCGCCCATGGGAGCGGCTCCGGTCGGCTACCCGCCTGCGAACGCATACGACGCGCCGGCGCAGGAGGAGGAGGTGAACCTGTCGGTGACGTGTTCCTGTGAGTAGGGCCATCCAAAAAAAAACTACGCTGGACTTGCCTGTGTGTGTGTACCATTGGCCCACACGAATAACACAATTCAAAGCACTAAATCAAGTGAGCCATCCACAGTATACTTTTCATACCGGTACAACAAAACTAACCTCCCGCATAATAGTGGACGCCGCTCGTGTACTACAATTC
>JAADXX010000913.1:0-10728 GCA_023338025.1 Phytopythium oedochilum
GTCGGACTCGAACATCGGCATGCAGGTCGGCACGATCAACTCGGTCAACTGTCTGGGACAGATCCTCAACTTCTCCATCGCCGCGTCGATCGTCGAGACCTCCCTCGGCTACAAGCTGCCGGTGTTCCTGGGCGGCTTGTGTGCCTTCTGCGCCTTCTTGGTCGGCCTCTTCTTCCTCAAGCTCAAGATGTACGCGATGTAAGGCGCACGAGCACTTCCCACTCTCGGCACGCCTATCGCGGACACGTGGAGCAGTTTGTAGTGTATTGGCGCCTTCGTGGAAATCCAATCGTGTTGCTCCTTTCATTGACTTGATGTTGGCTCAGCATCAGCGTCTTCACCTCCATTTGAACTACTTCCTCTGCCTCTAAATTGTCCGACCAAACAAAGCATACGGATTTGCACCGTGTACGCGTAACTGCTAACCACACGCATTGCTGTCCCGTCCCGGAGTCGTCGTACTTGACGACACTACGGTGTCAGGGACTTATCTATGTTGTGTCGGATGTGATCTTGACGAAGGAAGCATGCCGCCGAGATGCGCCAGGGCCATGCCGTCACTCCAGCACGCGCCTTGCAGTGGTGACCGTCTCAATCCCAGAGTTCTGTCATGCCACAACTGTTGGAACAGCGCGCGTACACACCACTTGGATACGTCGCGAGCTTCGGGTTCCAGGTCTTTGAGTGGCCACGTCTGGCCGCAGGATCTTGGTCTCAGTCGTCTGGGCAAGGTCCACTTCCTCGAGAGGCAGCCACCGCTTGATCGCCTTCCGGCCGATTCTCGAGGACCCCCCTCGGCTTCGTTGCCACCGCTCTGCGTGCTGCCAATGGTATCAAATTGGCATACGTTGAAAAACAGAGTCCGCAGGTTACGGACAGCCTCAACTGGAGCGACGGGGACGATCACTGAGGGCTTGGAGCTCTTCTGGGGCGCATTCCTGCAGGTGGACGAGCCGCTGCTGCCCATCTAGGGAGTAATTGTCCCTCCGGTAACACTAAAACACGGGATTCACCCGTACGGCAGTGAAGCGTATCGTTCGAGACGAAGGCAACACGAAGTGCATCACATGTTGAACAGCACTGGATGAATCCAGAGAACAAAACGCGGTGGCGACTTCAAAGGAGAGTCGCTTCTCGGAGCTGCGCGAGCTCGGCCCTCGCAGCGAGCACCTTGACCACATCTCCAATACGTAGTCGCTCGTCCGGGTTGAAGCAGCACATGGCCTTTACGAGCTGCCACTCGGCACGAGAGAACGACAGCGGTCGCTTCGGCAACCTGCCTCTCTTCACGTGGAAGTTGACGGCGGCGTCTGGGATGGAGTTCCCCCACGGGAACAAGCCTGTAACCGCCTCAATGAGGCACATGGCCATGCCATACACGTCAGACGCACGCGTCGGGGACTCACCCGCGAGTACCTCCGGTGCCTTCCACCGAATCGCACCGATGCACATGGCGTCACTCGCTTTCTCTTCGCGCTGAAAGCGCTGTTTTCTTCTAGTCCGGACGACGGAGCTCAATCCGAAATCCGAAAGCTTGGCCTTGCCGTCCATGGCCACCAGAATGTTGTCACACTTGAGGTCCGCGTGGATCACACCGCGCTCATGGAGGTACTGGAGTCCCAAACACGCCTCGTAGATCTTCGTCCACGCCAGCTGCGCTCGAGAAAACGATCCATCGCGTTGCTGTTGGCGCGCGCGGTGTATCAGGTATCTGTCAAGACGACCGAATAGCGCAAACTCGCAAACGAAAAATGGATGACCGACGTGACAGGCACCAAAAAGCTTGACGATGTGTGGATGGTGCAGACGGTACCAGATGCTGACCTCTCGGTCGAAGAGCGCTCTCGATGCGTCGCTGTCGAACGACGAGATTATCTTCTTGACGACAACTGGCGCGCCGAGCCATGTCGCCTTGTGCACAGAGCCAAACGAGCCGCTGCCGAGGAGGTGCAATTCGTCGAATACAACATCATAGGCGGGAATAAACCACGGAGGCAGCGGTACAGACAGCGCTTTGTCACTTGTTCCGAGTCCGCATCCAACATCGTTTAGATAGGAGCTTCCTCCAGCGTATTCATCGTCTGTGGAAGGGTCTTGATCACTTTCACTGCCGTTGCTCGCCACGTCGTCGCCACTGCTCTCCTCCTCGATCGATGAGTCGATAGACATTCGAACCGCAAAGACGCGAAGCTGGCTGTTGCGAGCCTTGAACCACTTGGCTCGCCAGTTGTGTACACTGATCGCCGTCGACGACATACTTCTCGCGTCTGTGAGCATCTGCATCACACTGTCTAGGAGACGATGGAATACGAAGTTATTGCGCACGTAGCTGCTACTTGCGATTGGTGTCCGATCGAGCTTGTACCCTTGAAGATTGGCTGGAGTCAGGGCCAGATTGCTGCTTGAGCTCTCGTACAGGAAGTGCCAAAATCGCAGGAGCGCCGCACAGTAGTGGTTGAACAATTCTAAAGCAATGTGCTTGCTATCTTGAGAATCATCCGCTAGCGTCCCCGCCGACAGACTTGCGAGTCTGTAGATGCTTTCGAGCCGCCTCAGAACGTCCCAGTTGGCCTCAATATTGATCTTCGGGTCGATCTCCAGCAGCTCTTTCATGTTTTGCAGTACAGCGTGAACCGGAAGACCCAACGTTGGCACCAGGAACTCAGCACCATCATCGCTATCGGTCGGACTTTCTTCGTCAACCGGACGAGCATCTTCTTCGCCCCAATCGTTGTCGCCTTGGTACTCCTCAAGATCACAGATTGAACTAGTAGACGACTCGTTGCCCTCGGCTTCAGCTATACCTGCGCTCTTGTCGTACGCAAACTGGTGAAGCTCGTCCACAACTTGAGATATCGAAAGCCGTGATGCAGCATCGTGCGCGCACATTCGCTCAACAAGCTGCCACTGCTCGCCCGAAAACGAAAAAGGCTGTGGTGGAAGGAAGCCTTGGAGCTTTGCCACACCCGCAACGACGTCAAGTGTCGCGCTTCCCCAGGCGTGCTCGCGCGTTACAGCCTCAATGATGAGGATTCCGAGCGAATAAATATCCGATTGAAACGAGTACGATGCCTCACACTGATGGTTTGCACCACCATCATTCGGTCCAGCAGATACTGCCTCAGGGGCGACCCACCTTTGATTGAGATGTCCTGCACGGGCTGACACCAATGCAGTCTCTGTCGAGCCAAGATAATCGCCAGGGTCGCAGTTGTAAATTGTGTCGAGACTGTCAATGACGCCGATGCAAATGCAAACTTCGTCATGCAGGTGCTCAAGCACCTTGGCTGCCTCGAGAATTCGCTTCCACGTGTCTCGTTTGGAGGGATTAGCATCAGCTTCCTCGTTTGGCTCGTTGAATGCATCGACGACGTCACTGATGAAATGCACAATACTGGAGATGTTGGGACGTTGTGTCGAGTCAAACGCGCAAATTCGAGTGACATATGCCCACTCAAGATCGTCGAGCTCCTCAGGCCGAGGAGGAAGGTCGCCCGTCTTGGCGACTTGATGCATGGTATGGATCGAATACTCTTCGTTTCCCCACGGAGCGCTGTTGCTCTCATTGAACTCCCCGAGGATCAGCATGCCGAACGAGTAAATGTCAGACTCGAACGAACCAGGCGCGCCGCGCAAGCACTCGGGTGCTGCCCATTGTGCTTTGCCGGACTCGAAACAGCGGTCGATTAGCATGGTGTCCTCCATGATGCCTTTTCGTGTCCCGATCACGTCGATGTTCGCGAGTCCATCCGAGCCGATGACGATACTAGACTGCCGCAGATTCCCGTGCACAACGCCTGAGCCGTGGAGAAACTGGAGACCGAGTGCAGCTTCGTAGAGCACTTGCCAGACGTTTTTATCGTCTGTAAACTGCGCGAAGTCGCTTAGCGAGCTCCATTCTTCATACTCGCACACGCAGAAATACTGCTCGCCATTGTAACATGCGCCGTAGAGCCTGGTGACGTTGGGATGGTTCAACTGGTAGCACTGCTCGAGGCCTTCGACAACCAACGAGCTATTCACGGATTCATCGGCATTGTCTGACCCCCAGTCGTGCCGAATGGGCTTGAAAAGCACCTCCGCGTCTAGCCACCGCCCAGAAATGCCGCATGAGTGATAGGAGTTGTCACTTGAAATGCAAATCAGGGAGATCTCCGATGCTGGGATGAGCCATTTGGGTGTTCGGCGGGCAATACTGGCATCTTCGCTCCAGAACGGATGGTTGCTCCTATCCGAGCCTCCCCGTGACGTCGTAGTCGATCGGCTCACCAACTGCAACGGACGATCAACCTCTGCAACCAACGGGAGTGCCGAGCCATCGATGCAGGTATCCGAAGCATAAAGCGACCTCCACGTGGTGCCATTCAGTTGTGCTCTGAATCGCCGCCAGCGACTGTTCTCTCTCGTCGACGCTAGCATGGTTGGCACTCGCTGTCCCTCTGTCATGAGGAGAAGGGCTCGCTCAAAGAAGTCCCGATATCCGTCGTCCATTTGATGCCCCTCAAGCATCTGCGCGATGATTCTTTCTCCTGGAGACCCCACCGCACCGTCGCTTGTCTCGCTGTCATCGCCACTTGCGCCACTGCTGCTGTCACTTTCAGCATCGTCGTCGCCGTCGTCATTGTCGTGGTCCTCCAGAGCATCGAGGACTGCGTGGAAGTAAGTAGCTTGCGCGAGACAGTCGTCCGCCCACTGTTCTCGCCAGGCTACCGTATCACTAACGTCGATTTCTTCGTCCTCTGGTTCAGGTTCTTCGCTCGAACCAACCGGTTCCTCATCCTCGACGCCGCCAACACCACATTCATCGACCATCAAGGGTTCAGCGTCGGAGCCGACGCTGTGGCGGATGCTACGGGAAATCAGCGTGACTTGCTCGTGGAGGTACTGCGCAAATGCTGCTCGAAATGGCGCAAGCACCAACATCCTGAGGGCGTCGCACTTGCCACGGTCATTCGTTTGCCCAGCCACTTCAGCAGCTATGCGGGGGACAACTTGGTGTTCTTCAGCGATCGTCGTGCGCGAGCCTTGTGTGACCACGCGCTCGGATTGAACAGCGCGACCAATGGATGCGACGACTTGCAGAAGGCGCTGGCGCTCTCGCTCCTGGGCTCCATCGCCTTGACCGAGATCCAGGACTCCGTCAGCTTCTCTCCTGGCGAAGAGTTCGTTGTTCAGCGACACGATGCGGGCCAGGACACCACGGAAAACGACACGAGCGTCCGACTCGCACGCTTCGATTAGAGCGCGCAGCAGCTCGTCGGTCAGCGCGCCGACGATGCTCGCGGCGGCGGCGCTGCTGCCTTCAAGTGACTGCATTTGCAGGCGGCCACACAGGTCGCAGAGCCGAGAATGAGCGACCGAGGGGGCTGGTTTCTAGTTTTCTAGTCGATTGGTTCAAGAATACCACCCTCGTTACTAACAAATTGTAATTGACTAAAAACTCTCATATATAATATATGACGACAAATAAATGGGACTAGATAAGTAAATGTATACTGTATTTATTGAGACCTTTAATATATTATATTTGAAGTCTGTGTCAATGTTTGTTTGTTCGCGAAGCCAACACTTCAACCAGTCGAGTCGAGCGTCGTTGCTCGGAGCTGCACGAGCTCGGCCCTTGCCGCCATCGCCTGGACGACCTTACCGATGTCCAGGCGCTCTTCGGGGTCAAAGCGACACATGGCCTCCACGAGGCGCCATTCGCCGGCCGAGAACTCGACCGGTTGGCTTGGAAGTCGCCCACTCTTGACCTGAACTGCCACGGCGACTTCCGGGATGGAGTTTCCCCACCGGTACAAGCCCGTGACTGCCTCAACGAGGCACATGGCCATGCCATACACGTCGGATACCTTGGAGGGTGGGCCCCCACTCAGAACTTCTGGCGCCTTCCATCTGATTGCTCCTAGTCGCGGCTTGCCACTGCCGCTGGTGCTGGCTGATTGTCGACGCGCCGGATTTCGACTCGCGACCCGGCTCAGACCAAAATCCAAAAGCTTGGCCTTGCCGTCCATGGCCACCAGAATGTTGTCGCACTTGAGGTCCGCGTGGATCACACCGCGCTCGTGGAGGTACTGGAGTCCCAAACACGCCTCGTAGATCTTCGTCCACGCCAGCTGCACTCGAGAGAAAGACCCATCGCGTTGCTGTTGGCGCTCGCAGTGCGATAGGTACTTGTCCAGCCGTCCGTGAAGCGCAAACTCGCAAACGAAAAATGGATGACCGACGTGACAGGCACCAAAAAGCTTGACGATGTGTGGATGGTGCAGACGGTACCAGATGCTGACCTCTCGATCGAAGAGCGCTCTCGATGCGTCGCTATCGAACGACGAGATTATCTTCTTGACGACAACTGATGCGCCGAGCCATGTCGCTTTGTGCACAAAGCCAAATGAGCCTCGTCCCAGTAACGTGAACTCGTCAAGAATGACATCGTAGGGCCACACGAACCACTCCGGAGGTGCTGAGCCGCTGTTACCAAGGATCAACACCTCGTCTGTAGTGATGCTCTTTGATGAAGCCTTCGCTTCGTCTTCATCACGGCTGGTCGCCCCAACTCGTCCGTTGGTAACAGTCGATGCGTCCGAGAGCGTTCCGACTTGTCGGAGTAACTGGCTAGAGCGAAAGTCGTACCACCTCCCGCGCCAGTCGTGGACCTGGTCGAGTTGGGCTTCTCCTCTTGTTGATGTGCCGGCCATTTGAAGTTGACTTAGAACAGCATCCAGCTGTCTGTGAAACACGAAGTTATTTCGCACGCAGCTCCTGCTGGCTGAGGCAGCCAACGAGCTCGATTCCCACTCGAAGCTCGCCCCAAAACTGCTCAGACTGCTCACGGAGGTCGCTCGTTGATTGAAAAACTGGAAGAAACGCACCAACACGTCGCAATAGGTGGCTAGGACTGCCGCGCCAATATTGGCACCGCGAAGGAACCGGTCGTGAATGTCTTCTATGCGCTTCAGAACGTCTTCGTTTGCGTCCACTCGGAGCTCTGGCGATTTTTCGAGGAGGCTGCGTATGGATCGAAGGGCTTGAGCGACCGATACGCCGAGAAGCGGCAGTACCATGCTCTCGACGTCGGCACTATCTTCTTGGTTGGTGCTGCTCCCTGAGTTTGTGATTGAAACGCTGGTGCTGTTTCCCCCAGAGTCTCCACTTTCGGGGTCTGTCTGGTAATAGGCGAACTTACGGAGCTCCATCACCACTTTGGCCATCGCCGGTCTTGCGCTTGGATCCAGAGCACACATGCGCTCCACAAGCTCCCACTTACGAGAAGAGTATGCCGCAGGTCGGCGAGGCAAACGTCCATTGGCAATCGCGTCCCCAGCAATAACATCAGGCGTGCGACTGCCCCATGCGTAGTCACGAGTGAGTGCTTCGATTATCCGAACGCCGAGCGAATACACGTCCGACGCCGACGTTGGGGGTTCACCTGTCAGCGTCTCAGGTGCACGCCACCGTCTTGAGAGGTGCCCCGCCCTGCCGGCTGCCAATGCAGCCTCTCGAGTGGGAACGTTGCAACCACATTATCAAAAGAGTCTGCGGAGCGACTGCTTGTTGGGGTGAGCAGGATCGCTCAAAACCGGGAAAGACACCACTGAAAGTGCGCAGCTCGTCATGTCGGTACTAGAAATCAGTGGCTGCCTTGTAGACGCGCTCCCACGTCTTTTGCTTGAATTTTTCCACTTCCGAGGTCGTAACTGTCAGTCCCAGTTCGATCTTGTTGACTGCATCCACCACGTGCGACATACTCGGCCGACGGTCTGGCTCAAACGCGCACATTTGAGCAATTAGCGCCCATTCGTCGTCGTCTAGCACGGTTGGGCGAGGCGGTAGGGTCCCCATCTCGGCGACTTGACGCGCAGTGTGCACCGAAAACTCTTCGTTGCCCCACGGCAAACGACCCCGACCTAGGAACTCACCGAGAACCACCATCCCGAACGAGTAGACATCGGACTTGAACGAACCCGAAGCGCCTCGCAGACACTCTGGTGCAGCCCATCGAGCAAGTTCGTCGTCGAAACAATAGTCGATAAGCGCAGTGCTGTCGACAACGGAAGCGCGAGACCCAACTCCGTCGATATTGGCCCTTCCGTCGGAACGTACAACAATGCTAGATGGTCGGAGGTTGCCGTGAATAATGCCGTCCGCGTGCAGGAATTGGAGCCCCAGCGCTGCTTCATACAGCAGCTGCCAAACCTCAATGTCGTCTGCGAACTGCGCAAACTCGTCGAGCGATCCCCATTCTTCATACTCGCAGACGCAGAAGCTCTGATCTCCGTCGTGGAAAACGCCAAAGAGTTTTGCGACGTGCGGGCGGCTCAGTCAGTACCAGCGCTCGATCTCCGCGATGAGTGAGGACGAGCACTTGTCCACCGCTTGGAGAATGTTTGCGTCTCGGCGGATCGGCTTGAGAAGTACATTGGCGTCGAGCCAGCGACCGACGACGCCCCTTGCCCGCCTCGAATCGTCGGTTAGTCCGTCGATCAAGGCCACTTCGCGCGCTGGAATGAGCCATTTGGGTGGTTTGATCGTCGCATTACTACTCGACGCGCTGGGACTTGACTTGACGCGTACAGATGAGAGAGTGACGGCACCAGTGACTGGTTCGTAGATGGTTCTCCACGAGAGCTTGTCGACAGCAACGGCTAGTCTCCGCCACCGCTCCTGCTCCTCTGGCAGGTTTACAAGGCGTTGAATGTGCGGCGAGGTATCTACGAGCGCCAGCACTCGCTGAAGGAGTCCTCGATGCTCGCTGTCCAATACTGGCGCGCCTTGCTCGCGTAGCAGCCTGGAGATCGTGGTGAACGCTGGCGACTGTTTGCTGCTGCCAAATCTAGCAGCGGTCGAAGCGGCGATGGCGCTGATACCGGTCGCCGAATCTCGTCCTCAGATCGCCACAAGGCGGTCCAGAAGGGCGTGATAGAGCTGTGCTTGCGCGCTCCGATCCGCTGTCCACTCGTCCTCCCACTCAATCATGTCCTTCGGCTCCGGCGCCAAGCCCACGTCTCCTCCATCGAGCTCTCGCTCCGGTTCTCGTATTGTCTGGGCTTCCACAACCAGCCGCCAACGCAGCGCGACGGCCGTGACGCGTTCGTGGAGTTCGCGCGCGAACGCGGCTCGGAATGGCGCGAGCACGATCGCTCGGAGCACATCTCGGCCGAGCGATCCCCCTTCGCTCTCGTCGACCACTGTCCCTGGCATCCTCGAGAGCGCCAGCTCCTCGGCCACCATGGCCCCGCGGACGGCCTCCACGAGCGCCAAGATGGCGCGCCGCGCGAGCTCCGGCTCATCGTTCCCCTCCCGGATCTTTCCGGCCACGCGGGCCGCGTCGAGGGTGTCGTTGAGTGCCACGAGCCGGGCGAAGACGCCGCGGAAGACCACGCGCTGCGACGTCCCATGCTCGCGCTCGCACCGGCCGCGAAGCGCGCGCAGCAGCTCGCTCGTCAGCGCGCCGACGACGCCGCCGCCCTCGTCGGCGCTCTCGTCAGCACTCATGGCCACAGCCTCTGTCTGGGGCCAAGACTCTGGACTTCGCGGCGCTCGGAGCGTATCGGACCCGCTTCCTCCAATGCCGGGAGCGGTTGCGCGAGTGGCCACTACTGTCTGCATACATACGCCAAGTGTAAACCGGCCGCTCCATCGACTAACCGCCGACTCTGCGGCGTCAGCGCGTGGTCAATGCGGAGGCCGTCACAGCCAGACGGAGGCTCGAGAGGCGACACGGAGCTGCATTTCCGTCAGTGAGTCATTGGCAGTGACTAGACTGCCACGTCGACCCCCCCCCGTCACGGCATGCAAATCCGCGGGGGTTATCCACCGAGATTCGTTCGGGTGCCCTGATGGGCGGACGCTTGGTAATCGCGCCACAATCTCGGAGGTGCGCAGCCGGCACGTGGAGGCAGGAATCCAGCGAGCGCCGTCCAGTCTGTCGGGGGGGGCGGCATGATGCCGGGCATCACACCGACGACGACTTGGTCCAAGCAAAAGAAATATTGTGGGTTCAACTCTAAATTTCTGTGGTCGATTGATTGAATCGCAATCGATCCAACCTGTTATAATGTATACTTCCGAGCCAAAATGCGAAAACCCTGTTGATCTCTTTGAGCAAGATATCGCATATGACAGTATGCCGTCTGCAGTTTGTGGGTCATTTGACTGTAGGATTGGGTGGGAAATGGCTCCGTCGAGGACACCAGGCTCCGTGACTGTACTCGTAGTTGGTGTACGCGCTTGATGCCAGTGGTAGGTGGTGGGTGCCACCACCTCTCAGCGTATTTGCGCGTTCCAGCAGCGATTGCTGCTTCGAGCTACGACGGCGCTCGTTGCGCGCTTTCGTTGCCTTTCTACACCAACAACGAATGCTTATTGGTCAATATTTTATTTTTGGTTATAACCAATCAAATCAATGCGTCGATTGGCGGTCGATTTGCTGAACAAGCCCACATCGGCACACACATGAGAGTCATGAGCTGGCGCAGTTGCTCCTTGGTCGGGTCATACTTCAGCGCCTGTAGACCTGCGAGAACGCTCGATTCGGGCAATACTGGATACTTGGACATAGGACGCAGCCATTACCTCTCGTCCTACAGCAATGCCTGAGCTGGTCAGGCTGTCAGCCGAGCCTCCTCGGTGCCTCTCGGCGCGGAGGCCCTCGGCGACACTAGTCTCTCGCGAACGGGCGCGGTCTGGGCCGGCCTCGGAGCGCGCACTCCTCCAGCAGCATCAGGA
>JAADXX010000914.1:0-10727 GCA_023338025.1 Phytopythium oedochilum
AACGAGAACTACAAAGACCAGGCCACGCTCAGCAACATCAAGATCAAGAACGGCGCCAAGAAGCCGGTGTGCGAGTGGGGCACGGCGCGTTCGTCGGGCGACCCGGACAACTTCAAGTCGGGCGTCAACCCGCCCCTGTGCGACTACTCCACCAGCACCATCACGTACGTCTAGGTGTAGAGAGGACTCGAAAGGCTTCCGTATCCAGCCTTTCGGGTGTTCACCTGTTTGATAGGTGTTGCACCTACCGAGAATTACAGTGGTTTTCCAAACGTTCCGTTTTCGAACGTTTTAAAAATGAAATTACTTGAGTTTGTATAGTATACAAACAAAAGACGTTCGCGATCGGGTTAAAACCAATCTATTGTAATTTTTGCGTTGATTTATTTGCCACAAAATACATATTGACCTGTATAATTTCATTTAAAAAATCGTTATTCATGTTGCACGAATGTCTTCTGTCGGAAACGCATTCGGGAAACAACGTCTGTTAAAATTTATACATTTCTTTTCTTTTCACTTGGCGGAATAACGGACGCGATCGATTTCCCGCATGAGGAAGGCGCCGACGAAAGCGCCTAAAAATTGCGAGACCATGTACCCGGGGACCTTCCACCACTCCAGACTGCCGTACACGGTGCCCACCAGCGACACCGACGCATTTAGGTGCGTAGAAGTAGACGCCAGTGACGGCGCTGAGCCTCGTGCCCTTTTCGTCGTCCGTGATGTCCACTTGGCTGTTCACGTCAATCTAGAATCCAGAGCTTCCCCAGGCACCGCACGGCTTTGTAGTAAATTAAAAGTAGTACAAATTGTCACTGAAGTAGTACTACTTTCAAGTAGTACTACTAATACTTTTCGCTAAGTAGTAGATTGAGCAAGTTGTACTACCTCAAATTTCCAAATAGTAGACAATATATACTTTCAAGTACTACTTTGACGGCCATCCAGAACCACACATTGAGGGAGGTCAGGGAGAGAGGATCCCTAGGTAGCTGGCCCGCTAGTGCCCAGATACCAATCTACCTGCGTTGGAACAGCTATGAGGTGCTGGGCGGAAGGCTGCGATCTTGGTTCGTCGGTTGCGGCGTCTCCGTGCTTCGTTTGCAAGAAGGACGTCCACCATATTCGCAGCAATGACCTAAAGACGGGGACGTGCCAAATCGGTGAGGGCACTGGCATCTGCGCTACAATACCACAGCATTTTACTCACATCTACCTTGTTCAGCTTCTGTAGTCGCGCGGGTATGTTTGCTTTCTCGGACCTAGGAAAAGGCAGTGCGGACGGCAGCGCAGCCGTCAGTGAGAGAGGTGATCCGGACGGCGAAGGTGGTGCAGCAGCCGTGCTCCACGATGCGGATGCCGTTGGCGACGACTACAGGGCCAGCGAAGGTGATCAGGACGCAGACGACGATGATACCGATCCACCACTCACGGTTGTAGCGGCTATTCCGGCGGATGTGACGCACACCCACCCACGTTCCGCGATAGCGTGTGGGAGTTATTCCACTTCTTGGGCACCCCCCCCCCAGCGTCGCGGGGAGCGGTACTTTCGCAACCTGTGCCTCCTGTGTATCGTAGATGTGTAACGGGCCAAAAGCCCCGTTACCGTCGTACACGGTGCTTGTGAGAAAGCGCTGAGAGTCCCAGGCGACTGGGACTTGCGACTTGGCTGGTGTTTTCAACTCTGAATAGATTCCCACCCAGGACGAATGTCCTGGGTTAATGTGGCCTCCTAGAAACGCAAGGTTCGCGGTGATTGGCTGAAATGGGACTGCGACCCCCATAATCAGCCAGTCAGCGAATGACAACACAGCACCACGTCGGGTCCGGCCCGACGTGTGCCGACCACCCACTAGCGGTCGTGGCCCTAGGAATCCTACCTACAAATGCAACTCTCGTACCTAGAAGTACCTACAAACGTAACGGGGGATCGCCCCGTTACAAGAGGGCTAAAGAAACGGCGCGTCCCGAAGAACGTGTGGATGATGGGCTTGTGCAACACTGGCAACGTCACTAACGCCAAGAAGCAAATGCGCAGGATGCACCCCACGCACCCTATCGCTTGTGCAGCAACGGAGACGGCAACATGTCGCGCGGAGAGCAAGATCAAGTGTAGTAACGAAGAGCTTGCAGACCGTCTTGGCACAGAGAAACGATGCTGTACCCCGAGCGTGATCAGCACCAAGAAGCAGAAGACGGGGAAGACGTCGATAGGGAACTTCTTCCGGCCCTCGAAGGACCTTCTCAACTCGATGATCACCAAGTGGCCGAGCGAGGACGGCTTGCCTTACGCTACAGTAACGACTCCAGGGTTCCTCGCCTTGATGCGTGTTGCTACAGACAACGCTGACTTGACGATGTTGGCACGTGATACTTACGGCAACAGCGTCACCGCGCGGTTCAAGATGTTCCGATCCACGGTCAGCAACTTGCTCACGTACCAGCACGACCGCCTCCATGGACTCAAGTTTCTCACGCCCATACACGACATGTGGACGTGCAACAAGACGCCCGGGGTGGTGGGGGGTATCAGTTGCGTTCATCGACCACACGTGGCAGTTCCGGCACATCGCCCTCCTCGCTACTGTCAAGAATGACGGGCTCGAGGCCCGCCAGATCTCCAGACTGATCGACGACCGCTGCGTGGAGTACTACAACGTCGACATCAGGACCATGACTAGGTGGGTGATGTCCGACACGACGGCGTCAGCCCGTAGCATCGCAAACTACTTCGATGATGCACATCCTCAGTCTGTCCATCAGTTACGGCATCGGCATGGAAGAGAACAACAGAACAAGGAAGACGCAGGACCAGGACACGCGCGAAACCACGACAGTCCTAGAGGTAGTGACCGACGGTGGGGCACTCCCAGAAGGCGCTGCAGCCATCAAGAAGCTGAGGGCCCTCAACAACTACTTTTGAACGTCGAAGAGACGAGAGAAGCTCGCGCGGATCCAGGATGCGTACGCCCTGCCAAAGCTAGCCCCTCTCGTGGACGTGGACGTCCGGATCGCTTCAACGTCCCCGCTGATGCGCGGATCGATTGTCAACTATCAAACCATGAAGAGATATTTCCTCGACGAGACTAGATCCAACCGATTCAAGAGCATCGCGGAGGACGATTCGGTGCTGGTGCGGGAGGTGGAAGGAGTAACTCAATATCTCTCGGAGCTCGCGCTGGTCCAAGCTCAGTCTCAGGCACTAGTTGCTTCCTACATACTGGTCTTCCGAGCGGTTGCTGAGGCCTACATGAAGTCGCGGCCGTTCCAATGCCAACCGGTCCACCGGAGGACTACGCGAACCAAGGGACCGGCGTTCGTGAGGCAATTCCCACAGACCAGATGAGTCGACCTGGGCGCGTTTGCGTCGCTCGCTGCACGGCTCAAGTACGCTCGCGATTTACGAGCCTAACCGCTAGTGCTGTCGACGCCCTACTGCTTGACCCACGGACCAAGAATTGCGCAGCCGACATCATCAACAGCATGGGCACCGCCAGTCTCCACCACGACAAGCTGATTGCCCAGGCATCCGATGTCATTCTGAGCGAGCTTGCTAGCTTATACCAGCTGCAGCAGCGCGATAAAGCGGATTTTCCTTCGCCTCTAAGCTCGCCACCAGAAGGAAAATCGTTCAACTCCCTCCTGCCCGCTGCCGCATCCAGCAATGCGATTTCTGCTCTCCTTTTCGGCTCCCCTAGTACCTCGCACAACGAAACGAGGCTACCAAGAAACGCACTTCAAGGAGGAAGCGGCTGCTGTTCTGCGTCGTTGGCTGGAGCGCGAGGAGGACTGGATCATCGTCGCGATCGCTCAAGGTGCACAAGGGGACCGCACAGCGTTGTCAAAGTCCATGTGCTTTTAGACGGGCGACAATACGGTACGCTGGAATCTTGTCGAGCTCTACCATATTAACATCCTGCGCTTGTTCAAAGAAGTTGGACAGCCTGGCTTCCCAGTGCTTGCTAATGACGCGCGGATCTGGCTGGGCAAGGTATCGTCCACAGTATTCCAGGAGCGAGTCTTCTCGACTGGAGGGAACGTGATCTCCCCACAACGCGCTCAGGTTGACAACGACCATGCTGAGAGGGAGGGACTAGGGATCGGTCTTTTAAAACTTTCCGCTACACGAAATAAATAAAAAAATTAAATCGTTGTCATATTTCACTTAGGACACGACGGCTACCCACCACTTGATCTTCATGGTGCGAGGGCTCCCGCCCTTTAGTAGACTTCCTTCTGGCGGTATTTGCATTCGTTGTCTGGTAGAATGACTCGCAATCGTAGCGAGATTTGGGAGCACTTCACCGATCACGACTACTGCCCCACAATGATTATTTTTAGGAATGATTTAAAACAAGGCTGACGAATAAAAAACCGTTTTCAAACGATTTATAAACGCTAATTTTTCATCATATAAAATCGACGCTTCCCTAGCTGCGTCACAACCGGTCGGAAGTCCCGTTCTAAAGTAGTAAGTAGTAGAAAACATAGTACTACTTTCAAATGTAGTACTATTCTATTGTTAATAGTAGTACTCCTTTTCATTGTGGTAGGTTGCAGAAATTTCAAAGTAGTCGTAGTATATTACTACTCAAAAACGCGCACGAGGTCCGGGCAGTCCTCCATTACAACAGAACGCGGTTCCCATGAGTTCCGTGAGTGTGGGTAGCCCCGCCACTTCGCAAGGTACTCGCGCTTCCCGCGCCGGAGGCAATGCTTCAGCGATGCCTCCACCAGATAATGCTTTTGGCCCTGTGGGTCAAGAATCGCGGCCGGCAGCCGTGAGGGACCGCTCGGACTCAATCGATTCGATTGATGACGGTCTGAAGCGTCTGTGGTACGATTACGCTCGTGTTGAGCGTCGTGTGCACGACCATAGTCGGGAGCTGAAGGAATTGCGCTCGGTGCTTGCGGCGCGAGATCAGAAGATCTCTGATCTTGAGCGCGCTGTGGCGATTCTGCAGGGGAAGGTCGAGGCGTTGACAACGATGTCCGCCAGGCCGATTGTGTCCTCGGAGCCCGTGGCTCGTCCACTTGCGGACCCATACTCCTATGGGTACTCGTACCAGCCGCCTTCGTACTACTCGTACGATCGAGGCTGCTCCTCGCGGAGCTTATACAATTCGTATGGTCGATCGTCCGACTACTCGTATGTTCAACTCCAAGCGTCTCGACACGACTCTCGTGGCCCTCCGGAGGCGTACGCCCGCGCCCCGGAGCACTTCCGTCCAAGCGAGGACTGGTCGCGGGACTCTGAGCACTCGGATCCCGACCCGACGGTGCCGCATTCGCAGCCACCTGCGGGTGTTCCGTCTCGTCCGTACGAGTTGGAGTCGCAGGCGTCTGCGCCTGGTCCGGAGGCAGGGCAACCTGTCCCGGGTCGTGATAGGGCTTGAGCAAGCCGACGTAAAACACGGGATGTGTTTCCATTACCGTCAGCAGCAAAAGGCGGAACGCATTGCCTTGGCGCGCTACGATCTTGAAAGGTCCGATGTAGCGCGGACACATTTTTGTCTTTCGACCGCACTGACCGCGTTAAGCGGAAGGTTGCGTGCATTGAACAGCATTAGGTCTCCGACCTCAAATACATGAGCATTCTTACGACCGATTTTGTCGCTTTGTTCCTTCTGTTTGTCTTGGGCACACGCCATAGCGTCCCGCACGCGTCTGATAACGCTGAGCCGTGTGCTCATGAACTCGTTCAGCTGCTTGCGCAGCGTTGCGGGCATCCCTTCTGCTTGGGAGGGCGACGCCTCGGCGTCAGCCCGATCCCTTCCACCACCTAAGGTGGCGAGCCCACCGGGTCCAAGCGACAGCGTCAACGGAGTGCGCGGATGGCACAATCCATTGACGAAGAAGGGCGTGCAGCCCGTGGACGCGTGAACCGCGTTGTTCACAGCGAACTCACCGCGTTGTTCACAGCGAATTCGACGAAGGGGAGCATCCTGCTCCAGGCTCGAGGCTGCTCAGCGCACACGCTGCAGAGGATATCCTCAAGTACACGATTGACCCGGTCGGTCTGGCCGTCCGTTTGAGGATGATCGGCCGTCGACATGTCGAGGCGGGCGCCCAAGAGCCGGAAGAGCTCGCGCCAAAAACGCGCAACAAAGCGCGGATCCCGATCCGAGACCAACGTCTCCGGAAGCCCGTGGGCCTTAAACGCGTGCTCGAGGAAAAGATCAGCCGCATCGGCCGCATCGATGTGCTCAGAGCACGGTGCGAGGTGCACCATCTTGCTCAAGCGGCACACGAACACCAACACGTCGGTGTTGCCGTGGCCGTCCTTCGGCAGGGCAAATACAAAGTCCAAACTCACGGTCTGGCAGCAGTCCGAAGGGACGGGGAGGCTGGTGAGCGGCGCGGCCGCTGAAGGCGCGGCCTTGACGCGCTGGCACGTTTCGCACGTCCTCACATAAGACGACACCCACTTGTACAAGTGTGGCCACCAGTACGTGGATGCTCCCGCGTGGTGCGTGTTCTCGCGGCCCAAGTGGCCACCCAGAGGCTCATCGTGCGCCTCGAACAGAATCCGGTAACGGATATCGTCGTCCATGGGCACCGCAACCCGTGACGGGTCCGATGGGTCCGTGCTATTGTACAGCACGCCATCCCCAAGCGAGTAGCGGTGAACCCGCGAGCGCAGTTTCGCGGAGAGCGCCACAGGCGGCTCAGACGTGAATGCCATGGCGTCAAGGAGAGCAGTGAGCGCTCGACACGAGTCGTCGTGGGCGTACGCCGATCGAATCTGGTCGAGATGCGAAACCGTGACCGACGTCACATGAGCGAGCTCATAGTCCGGACGCCGCGAAAGCGCGTCGGCACGCACGTTCTGCTTGCCCGACTTGTACTCAACGCGGAAGTTGTATTCCGCAAAGAATGACAACCAGCGCGCCATGCGCTGCGAGAGACGAGGCGACAAGGTCGCTGTCCGCAAGGACGCGTGGTCGGTGTAGACGACGAACTCGCACTCACCGAGAAGGTGCACGCGAAACTTGACGAGCGCGTACTTCATCGCAAGGAGCTCCTTGTCGCGAACTGGATAGTTCTTTTCCGCACCCCTGAGCTGGCGCGACTCAAACGCAATCACGCGTTCACGACCGTCATCGTCTGCTTGTAGCAGTGCGCATCCGATTGCGAAATCAGACGCGTCACACACGACGCTGAACGGCCGTTCTGGGTTGGGCAGTGCAAGCACTGGAGCCTCAAGGAGGCTTTGTTTCACCCGCGCAAACGCGCGCGCATGGACGTCCGTCCACTGCCAGTCGGCCTCCTTCTTGAGGAGCAGTGTGAGAGGCTGCGCCATCTCAGCGTAATTCGCGCTGTACTTGTGCAAGTAGTTGGCAACACCCAACCACTTCCTCAGATCCTTCTGGTTCTGCGGAACCGGCCAATCGACAATAGCCTGGACCTTGCTGGGGTCAGCACTGATCCCGTGTTCGCCGATGTAGCATCCCAAGAACGGGATCTCATTTGCTCCAAAGACACACTTATCGATGTTGGCGTAGAGCTTGTGCTCGCGCATGCATTCGAGCACGCGCCGAAGGTGCGTCTGATGGACATCCATCGCTGACACGCCGTTCTCGCTCTTACTGTGGACAAAGATGTCGCCAAAGTACGTTTGTGCGAAAGCACGGAGGGGGCGGAACAGTTGGGTGACCAATCTGTTGAACGTCGCCGGAGCGTTCGAAAGCCCTTGTGGCATCACCAGCCACTCCCAGAGCATCCCGCTCGACGTGCTCACGGCTGTCAGAGGAATGTCCTCATCCCGCATGAGGATCTGGTAATAGCCGTCGACTAGGTCGAGAGCACTGAACACGATGCTGCCCGTCATGTAGTTCTGAAGAACTTCCTCGCGAGGAATGGGCATTTGCGCGGGGATGGTAGCTGCATTCAGCTTGTTGAACGCGTGGACTATGCGCCACTTCCCATTGGGCTTTCTGACGCAAAACGTCGGCGTCGAGTGCGGAGACTTCGACTCTCGCACCAAGCCCGCCTTGTGCTTCGCACGGAAGAAGTCGTCGATGGCTTCGCATTGTTCTCGTGGCAGGGGCCACTGTCGTGTGACGCAATACTTCGTCCCCGGCAGCAAGTCAATCTCGTGACGCACACCCCTGTCGGGTGGCAACGCACTGGGTGGCTCAGTAGAGACCACATCCCCAAACTCCGCGAGGAGAGAGTAGAGGAGGTCCTCTGGATCCTTGAGGAACTCCGTGCCACACCGGGCATTGATTCTTTCCTTGCTATGGTCGAGGACACTCGATTCCATCACGGACGAGGTGTTAAGCTCTGGCGTCGAGCTCGGGGGTCGGATGACAACAACCTCCGCGGCCCTCCCCACTCGCCAGCGCGTCTGTGAAGCCCGAGATGGACATCTCCTCGAGGCCCAACAGAGCTTGAAGCTTGGGTAGAGGTGTCAGCGAAATGGCAGGAGCCACGACCGCTCTGGGGACCACATTCAGGAGTTTATACTCCTGACGCACTTGGCGCATGTACGCCTCATCCCTTTCCGGGTCACCATCGTGGTGTGCTCACTCACTGTCGCTTCAGCGACTCGACGCGACCCCGTCCTGATGCGTTAAGCGGACATTGGTGACGACACTTGTCGATCCTGAGTGGTGAGGTCAGCCTTTACCACCGTGCATGGCTCACCGTCCGCACCCGCCCTATCCGGGCTCTGACCGTCAGGGTGACCCATTCGGTCCCCGACATCACACCCACCCGCCGAGTCTCGGGTGGGGAGCGGTGACCAGTGCACCCTCTTATCCCCGGCCTGTGGGGCCTGTACCGCAGCCTGAACGCTCCCAGCGCTCTTACCGACTGCACCCTCGGGCGAGATCTCATAGATCTCTGACACTCCGACTTCAAACGACGTGTCCTTATCCGGGCGCTTCTCGCGCCACCCCTGGGTCCTCCCATGCATCCCCTCAGGCACCTTACTGACCGTAGCCCGGTTACGCTTCATGGACTTACTCGCCCCAATCGACTTCGACAGCCTGTCGATCCACGGCTCGTGCTTTACAAGCCACGGCGTGCCGAGAATGAGGTCGTACCTCTGGTCCAAATCCAGCGTGATAAAGCGCTCCACTGAGTCAAAGTTAAGGAACTTGAGGTGCAAATTCATCTCGTCCTTCTCGGTCTCAACTCTCTTGCCTGTTGCCAGGCGAACCGCGATTCGGTTGAAGGAGTGTGGTGCCCTGCTCTGGGACTTATACACCTCCTTGTTGGAGTCGAGGATCGCACGCCGAGCGTAATTGTTCGAGGCACCGGAGTCGATGAGAACCCTCATCTTCTCCCCATATCCTTTTGCGTCCGCGAGGACCACCAGCAACATGTTATTGCTGTGATCCCCCATGCTGGAGAGCGCATGGCTATCGGGGGCTAAGCTCGCCTGGTGGCCACCACCCCGGTCCCTCGGCGAACTTAGGTTCTCCCCAGTAAGACCCCCCACGCCTACTGGGAGTTCTCGTTTCCCTGGGAGCTGGTGCGACCCGTGAAGGGTTGCGCGGCTCCCGACTGGGATCCACCATAATCGGTGGCGCGCGGAGCGCGGTTGTTGAAACGCCCTCGGTGTTGGTTCCCACGAATGGGGCAGTTTCGTTTGAAGTGGCCGAAATGTCCACATGCAAAGCACGCAACGCGCGTGTTGCGCTGCTCCGCGGAGCTTAGTTCCGTGGGCTGTGCCCCATTATTCTTCGGCGCAGTCGTCGTGGTGCCCACGACAATCTGCGCCTGACGGTGGGAGTAATCCTCCTCGAGTACGATACGAACCTCCTCTTCGAACGACACAACGCGCGTACGGAACAACTGGGTGCACTCAGGACCAACATGGAGACCTTCCATAAACACGGTCACCTTGACCATCTCCGGTAGGGGTTCGACGGCCATGCCCACGACGAGCGTGCGCAGATCTTGGACGTAGTGCACAAGGGAGCGCTGACCCTGGTGACACGCGAGAAAGCGTGAGCGAATTTGATACGCGACGTTCGGGGGGAGGAACGTCAGCTGAAGCTCATACTTCATGTGTTCCCACGTCAAGAAAGCGCCCGACACCGAGGTGACCTTGGTGAGGGCCCAATTCTTCGCCCGTCCTCCCAAATGGGAGACCGCAAACGCCACCTTTAGGCGTTCATCCGAAAGGAGTGCGGCCGACATGGCCATCTCCAACTCGCAAACCCACAACAAGAGGTTGTTGCCTTCGTCGCCCGAAAAGAGCTCCACCGTCAGGTGTAACGGCTTTGGGCCAGGCGTCGCCGCCACGGGCGGCGGTGTCGCCTGCGCCTGGACCTGAAGCGCACCACGTACGTGGTTTATGAGCGCGTTCTCATACGCGAGGAACTGTTCCACGCGCGTAACCTGCGCAACGACTCTCTGCGAAAGCAGTTGTGCAATCCTATCGGGACCCAAGATGCCTTGCATCTTGCTCAGTGTCCTCCACTGAGTCTCACTGAAGTGAGGGAACTGAGTTCGGTCGAGTTCCATGATGAGCTAACCCGCAAGAGGTTCTGATCGTCCGACGCGACCCGCGGAGGTCGTGGACGGACTAAAAGTGCTACCAAGTGCGACGGAAGTCACACAGCACTAGCTGCTGAGGAAGCGTGTCACGCTACCTGAACCGAACGGTTTTATCTAGGGGTTTGTATTCCCCTAATAAAATGTACGAAACACTAGTTCTTTTGGTAAAATGGAGACTGAACGACATTTTATGTGTCTGTTTCCTACTTTCT
>JAADXX010000915.1:0-10727 GCA_023338025.1 Phytopythium oedochilum
ATAACAATGATGCTAAATAACTACGAATGCCCACAGAGAGACCACCCACCCACCATTCGGAGATCCTACCTTTAAATCCTGCAGGAATTGTAATCCCAGCGTCGACATATCCGCGATGTGGTTGTAGCCCAGGAGTAGTTGCTCAAGTTTTGCGCACGCTAGGATGCCTTTCGTCAGAGCATTGCTTGACAAAGACCTCGGAGAGATCGCCGAGCAGGAAACATTTGCACCAAGAGGGACAAGCCGCTCGATTCGGTTCCGGTTGAGGTTGAGCCTTCTGAGCGAGGTCAGTGACTCGATGCCCGATATATCGCTGATGTTGTTGTTCTCCAGGTTAATTTCGCGGACGTTCGGGAAGTTCTTGCCGGTCAGAACGCTTAGATCCCGAAGACGGCAGGAGGACAGATCCATCTCGATGATGCGCTCGAAACCGCTCCCAGACCGAGGGGTGAGGACGCCGCCAATGCAGCACTTCTCCGCAATAAACTCCAGCGTCAGCTTGCCGCTGTACTTTTGCTTGGCGGTGCTCTGATCCTGCGCCGACACTGTTGCGCCGTCGAGTACCTTGATACGCCGCAAGTGGAACACGGTGTACACGCGATAGTCCAGCAGTCGGCATATGCTGTTCCCGGTCAAGTCCAGGATCGTCAACTTGGGCAGCGACTTGAGGTGCTGAATGTCCTTGAGAACCTCGACCTTGTTATTGCCGAGGTACAGCTCCATGAGCTTCACCAGCCCACCCAGGCCGCGCAGACTGGCAATGTGGTTGTCTTCTAGCGATAGTTGGACAAGGTTCTCCAGTGAATCGAGCCCTTCGATGACAGATATCCTGTTTCGGCCGAGGTAGAGTTTTCTGAGCAATGACAAGTGATCTATGCGCTCAATGCGCTCGATCTCGTTGTCATCGAGGCAAAGCTCTTCCAACCGTTTGCAAGCGTCAAGTCCGCTGATAGAGGAGATCACGTTGTCGGCAAATGTCGCGACCCGTAGGTTGACAGCGAGTTCAAGCCCCTCGATCGTTGATACCAGCTCACGATCAAGCGCGACGTGATCAATTGCCGCCCATGCACTCGACGACTGCCGGATAAATTCTGTTGAGCCCTGCTCGTTACCTTCGTCTTCGGGGAATACAGTCGTCGCCTTGGCTGGGGAGTGGAGGACGGCGTCAAACTTTGTACACAAGTCCCAGATCTTGGCCCCGGACAGCTTTGTTATTAGCTGCAGAGCCGCTCCTACCTCTTGCGTACTGATTGGTTGGTGGTCGAGTTGGTCGAGGTGCGACAAGTTCTGAAGCACGTGCAAGCGATATCGCTTCGAGTCACAAAGAGGGTTCTTCTGGAGATCTAGCCGCCGCAGCGCTGCGTTCGTGAACGCTCTGCCTAGATACTCCACGTTCCGGAACTCCTTGAGTAGATTGTGGCTGATGTCGAGGGATTCTAGTGACTTCAGTCCATGGAGATGGACTAGCTGTCCGATCTGGTTGAAAGAGAGATCAAGAGACCGAAGACACGCGAGGTTTCCGAGTCCTGAAGTCGTCTGGATGCTATTGTAACTCAACGCAAGCGTCTCGAGGCGATCACTGACCGCTGATAGGTCTGGTATCGTCTGCAAATTGCACCCGATCAAGTTGATCTCCTTGATATTGCCAAACTCCAGCGACTTGATCTTGGAGTCGATGTCAGGCGCTCCATCGCCTTTGACAGTCGACATTACATCGGGTAACTTTGGCCCCATCTGGAGGACGCGCACGACCGCTGGATCCTCAACATCGTTGCCGATCGCCCCACAGCGTCGCCTAGGTCGATACTTGCGCTCAAAAGCATCGGCTTGCTGGGATGCCAGGCCTGTTGCGGCGAACTCTTCGTCAACTGAGAGGTCTGCAGAACGAGCGGTTGTGCAGAGCTCTCCCTCATTAGAAACTACTTCAGGAACGCTTACACCGGATCTTGACCCATTGTCAGCCACGTGCACGAGTGCGTTGTCGCCACGCATGATGTACTGGTACTCGACGAGGTACTCAGGCAGCACCAAGGCTTTGTCAAACATGTAATAAATCTTTTGTCGCGATGTCGGGGTGTCAAGTGAGGCTGAATCTGTAGATGGTAGTAACTGCAGACTGTCCAAGCCAGCGTAGTGTTCCGATCGCACCAGGGTCACTGCTCCTTGGTCTGCTCCACGTTCTATCTCTGAGCTGGAGATACACTTGGTATAGCCTGGAAAAGCCTTCACGATCAGAAGCACTCGAGACGGAAGTGCGAGCGGGTCTTGCGTGCTGTCCGCACCTCCATCTGCTACTTTGTGACCGCCAGTTCGACCGAGAGACGACGTTTCCACCCGTATTCGATCCTCGTCTAGCATAGCAATCGAGTTGGATAGCTTGATGGCTCCATCAACACCAACACTTTCGTACTCACTCGGGTCGCGGAAGCCATTCTCTGCGGCGTAGTATTGCTCGGCATTCGGACTGCGCATTGTCTGGTCGAGACGTTGAGGCTGCAGATAAAACAAGTACTCCACTGACTTGTCCAGAGCTGAGCCCGGGTACACGCGCCGTAATTGCTGATTATCATCGGCGTGCTGGTCATTTTGTAGAGCGGTCTGACTGTTTGCGAGGGTCTTCTCTTCTTGGCTCTGGACCGTGACGCCCTTCTTGGATACATTCTCCTTGGCGTCGAGCTCTGGCACGACCACGATCTCCTCGATTCGCGAGACGAAGCGATTGCGCAGGAAGCGATTGCTGACTCGCGTAACTCGGCCGATTCGGATATCTGCGATCCCAAACTTCTTGAGCTCGTCCACAAAGAGGCGTGACCGCAGGAGGTCGACGCAGGAAGAGAACCATGCATCAGATGCCTTCCCATCTTCCAGTCGGATGTTCCCGGCTGTTTCAAGCTCCAAGAGTAGGCGCGACGCATAGCGGTCAGAGACTTGAAGCAAGTCGGAACAGAGTCTATCGAACTCGAGGTTGAGGCGGTGGATGGCATTGTACTGCTGCTCGAGGCACACGCTGAGGCATTGCGTCTTTTTCTCTAGCTGGAAAGTGGATTGGTTCTCTCGTGGAGCTCCCTCAGCGAGGCTTTGCTGGTATTCGGTCAGAAAGCAATCGATCTCCTTTTTCTGCCGCATCAAAGCACTCACGTTCGCGTCGAGTTGTTGCTCCGCGTGGCTGCGAATCGCTTCGTATCGCTGGATTTGTATGCGCGCATCTCGTCTGATGCTGCGTATCTTCATGTTGTAGTACACCTTCTTCTTGACCATGGTCGCTTCCGCGATCTGTTTGTTCCGCTGCGAAACCTCGGCCGTGTCGAGGAAGGTAAGGTGCGAGAGGTGGCACATGAGGTACGTCTGGTAGTTGCACAATCTGCACACAGGATTGTCGCCAAAGTGCGGATCGTTCAGCGTCAAGACGGATAGCGCGTCCAGATTGGTTAGCGACAACAGGCTCTTGAAGCTGCTGAGTCGGTTGCCGGCTACGTTCAGCTCCTTGAGGCTACTGCATGCATTTAGCGCTGTGTCAAGGCGATCAATCTGGTTCCGGCAGGCCCAAAGTTGCGACAGCTTGGACTGTCTGCGAAGTCCGTCTAGTGTCTCGAGCGAGTTCTCGTTTACCCACAGAGTCTCGAGCTGCTCAAGCGCATCCAAGCTTTCGAGCTTGCGGAGTTTGTTGCTGCTGAAATTGACTGTCCGCAGCTTGGTGCAGCGCGCGAGGCAGCTTCCGATGTGCGTGAGTCCACACTCGGTCACAGCCAAAACTTCCAGGTTGACACAGTTGTCGATGCCTTCCAGCACGTGCACTGTTGGGTGGCTGACGATGTAGAGCTCTCTCAGTGCAGGGAAGTACATGACGCTTTTCATAGACTCCCAGAAGCCAAGGAACATTTCGAGAGTCGTCACGGTGTTGCTTCTGCGCGCGAACTGCTGCTCCGATATGCCGTTGTCTCGACAAAGCGCCTGCAGCTCGTGGGAAGACTCGTACAGCTTCAGCAGCTCGCCGTGGGCTGCCGAGGACTCCTCGCCGCTTTCGCTGCTAGCGCTCCCTACCACCATCGCGCTCATTTTCTCTCCGAACACGCCCTTGAACTGCCAATCAACGAAGCGAATGCACGTCGATACTGGATCCGACTCTAGTCGACAGCCTGCAAGCACAGGGTCGCTTGGAGATGGAGATGGATGCGAGCCAAGGAAGCCAGCCAGCGCGGGCTTGGACTGATCGTCAGCACCTGGAAGCGCCCAGCAGCACTGGCCGTTCCGGCTGCCTGCCGCTATCAATAGCTGGAACGCACGGCGCGCGTCACACAGAATGGCTGCTTCAACTTAGTGTAACGTTCGCTATCGAACTTAGCTGACTGATGCGAACCTAATAACATTCCGGAGCTCCTGGCTTTCGCCACGTTGTCAATACTTCTGTACCGAAGCCTTCGCGATGGAGTCGGTGGTGAACGCGCTCATCAAGCGGCTGCCGCACGACGCATCGCCCGAGCAGGTGGCGTCCGCGGCGGCCTGGGCACTCGCGGCGCTCTTTGCGCTGCTTCTAGGCGCGGTCTACTACCTGTACGGGTCGCTGGTGACCGCGGTAGCGGCGCTGGGCGGCGGCTTCCTCGCCGCTCGGTGGCTCTACTGGAACGGCGAGGGCGTGCTCGGGTGGCGCTCGCGCTGGCTGCACTCGAGCTCGACGCTGGTCGCGTCGCTGACGAGCGAGCCCAAGCAGACTGGCACGCTGCGCGTCGTGTGCATCTCGGACACGCACGCCAAGCACCGCGGCATCCGGCACATCCCGGAGGGCGACGTGCTGCTGCACTGCGGCGACTTTACGCACCGCGGCACGCACGCGGAGATCAAGGACTTCGACGCCTGGCTCGGGTCGCTTCCGCACCGGCACAAGCTCGTCGTCGCCGGGAACCACGACCTGTGCATGGACGCGGTCGAGTACGACGCCCACTGGCAGTCGACGTTCAAGCACGCCGAGTACAACGACCCGAACGCGTCGCGCGCGCTGCTGACGAACGCGACGTACCTCGAGAACCGGTCGGTCGTCATTGACGGCGTCAAGTTCTTCGGCTCGCCCATGACGCCGCCGATCCCGGGACGCACCATGGCGTTCAACGTCGCCAGGGGCTTCGCGGCGCAGCAGCACTGGGCCAAGCTGCCGGCCGACGTGGACGTGCTCGCGACCCACGGTCCGCCCAACGGCATCCTCGACAGGACCGTCACGGGCCTGCGCGTCGGCGACGAGGCGCTGCTCAAGGAGGTGGTCTCGCGCGTGCGGCCGCAGTTCCACGTCTTCGGCCACATCCACGAGGCCTACGGCGCCACGCGCGTGGGCAGGACCGCGTTCGTCAACTGCGCCACGAGCACGCTGCTGCGCAGGCCGCGACACCTGCCCGTCGTCATCGACATCCCCACCAAGTGCTAGGAAGTAGCGAGCAGCTCGACGCGTCCAGCTTCAACCTGAGCGGATACGATATTATATTTGGCCAATCCGATGCGCTCATTTTCATTTTCAGCGAATGAACGTGCGCTATTGTCCATGCTGTAATCATCTCCCCACGTGTTCGAGCGTGATCAAAGTGAATGACATCCATGACGAATCTCCTGCATAGCCGCCAGTCTTCAAGCCGCGCCGGCAGCGGATGGAGGCGCCCAACATGGACGGAGAGACCTATAAGGCTCCAGGGTCCCCGCTGCAGCCACAGACTCGCGTGTTCGCGCGCGTCTACCCGCTAGTCGTGCTCAGCTTCCTCGGCGCCAGCTCTTTCGGGGTCCTGGCCCCCGTGCTGCCCATTTTGCTGACCGAGGTGAAGGATGTGAATGCTACGGCGGCTGCCACCTCCAGACTGGCCACCATTGACGCCGCATTGGTTCCTTAATGCGGCTAGTACTTTGCTCGGACGGAGGCGCACGGCGCGCCGATCGACTGCGGAGCCACTCCGCACGCCCAAGTGCGTAACTTTCTGTATTATGGCCAACCTGCCGCCTCTTACGGGGACAATGCTCCTAGATCTGCATCGAAGGGTCCAAGCGCGCTGCGTGGCTGTCGAGGTCGGCATTTGATCAAAGGTGCCCCTCGTACTTAGGATCAGCGCTCACTTCTCTTGGTGGAGTCCTTGCAGTGTCTTCTCCGCTATCGGAAGTCTACTGCTGATCTTCCTGTCGCCACTGATTGGGCACGCGTCCGACGTGTATGGCCGCAAGGTGAGTGAGCCAGCAATTAAGTGATCGCCTGGCGTTTTACTGTCACCTCCAACCATTCGGCAATGCGGCAAAGATCTTCTTGTTGGTGAGCCAACTCCTGGGCATCGGCGGGCCGCTGGCTGCCATTTATTTCTCCGAGCAACACGGGTCAGTCGCTCCTTATTATGCGATCACGCTCGTAACAACAGCGTTCGGGTTCGTACGTCGCTGTTACTTCCACGAACTAGCAGATCCGATTGCGTTGCTTAACTATCAATCTGCTCCACTTGGTGTTGAGTAGAACGGATGGCGTCGCCGGCGCGGCAGCCGCCGACAGCGCCTGTCCGTCCAAGCGAGCGGCTGCGTTTGGCTACATCTTTGCAGCTGCTGTCGTGGGGTTTTGCGCTGCAGCATTCGTGTCCCCACTCCTTTCCCGGGTATGTGTGTGTGGCTTCTCCTCTGTTGCGTGAAACTATTCACACACTGCTGACTGCGATGTGTGCGCTTCATAGCGGCATACACTCTACGCTGCAGAGTTCATCGCGCTGGTCAAACTGGCGTGGGTATCCCTCGCTTTCAAGGAGACGCTGCCTTTTGAGCGACGAACAAGTGACGGCTCGAGAGGACTTTGCAATCCTTTCAGCTCCATGGCGATACTCTTTCGCTCGCGGTTCTTCATCTGTCTGTCAGCGTTGATCGCTTTGTCAAGCTGCGCCACCATGGGACTGCTCCAGATTCAGTTCTACTTTCTCAATGTGCGTGAAAACCGTCGGTTCCTGGGTGACAACCGAGGTATGAGGCTCACGCTGTGTCGCTTTACAGGTGGTTATCGGCTTCAGCTCGAAGGATCTGGCGCGCCTGATGCTATTTGGTGCGATGGCTGGGATCGCTGGACAAGGATTACTGCTCCAGCCGCTGGTCAACCTCCTGAAAGAGCGAGGCGTCATCATCGCTGCGTTCCTGGACAACTTCGTGACGGCTCTTGTCTCCATCTTCGTAGCCGGGTTCTACCCGCACAAGTGGGTTATCTTTGCGATGATCCCCGTGGGTATCCTGTCCAACCTCTCCTTCCCAGCGATCGCTGCACTCAAGTCGATAAACATCTCGGAGAAGGTCGGTGCTCAGTTGATATGCTAGTGTTAGCGGCAGCACTTACGTCATGATTTCCCCCGGAATGCAGGAGCAAGGACGGCTTCAAGGCGCAATCTACGGAGCACGAGCACTCTTCGACGCGATTGGGGCCATCACCTTTGGCAGATTGTACGGCACGATGAAGACGGAGTCGCCAGTGTCGCGAATGGCTCCCTACCTCCTCGTGGCATCCATTTACCTGGTTGGCACGATCATTGCCGTACTTCTTCCGCCGGCAGGTCCTCGTCAATCAACTCACGATGGCGACAAACATGAGGCAAATGAACTCGTCAGCTGGACAGGAGACGAAGAGCCTATGACAGAGCCTCTACTAGGTGACTGTCGAGTTCCGAGCAAGACCGAATCCGCGTGATTCGTTCTCGATTCCTAGCGAAAGCGCATGTCAGTGTTCGGTGGCAAGAGGCTTGTTTACCGTGCGACTAGGGTGGAAACTCTGTACGCACTTTAAATGGTGATGACCAGCATCAAATCATGACCGTTCTTGTCCGAGTCGAGCCTGCTGTCAGCTCGATTAGTTGTGAGGATTGGCGTTTGCCCATTCATCCTGTGCGCTTACAGAAAAGCGAGCCGCGCTCTCTAACTCCCGCGGCTTCATGGATGTTCGGTCGCTGGTGGTGCCGAACTTTTTCTCATGATGGCGTTCTTCGGAGTTACAGCCCCGGTGCTTCCGATCCTCACGACGGATGGAGTTTGTTTCTTGACAAAGCTCCTCGCAATGAGAAGCAATGGCCCATTGACGATGCGTTCTGGCTTTGCTCTGGGCTCGGACCATCGTCGCATGGCTTCTGCCTTGTCTCGCTCGTGACGTGGAGACAACAAATGCCGACGGATATGCCATACTTCAAGTACCATACTGGGGTCTACTTTAGTAGCAAGCAACGGATTCCCTAGCCATGGTATGAAGACGTGAAAGCCATGCAAAGTGCTCGTGTCGCGCGACGAGAATAAAGATTCTCCCCTTGCTGATCTAGCGAGTTGCTAAACTGCCTCGCACTACACTCATCACATCCACGATCAAGTATAGAAGGATGACATAACATTATTTAATATAAGTATTCATAAAATGATATCATGTTATCTTCAGATATATCAAATGATAGAGTCAAGGTATGTGGGAGTCCATATTGAAGCTCAGAAAGAAGACGAACAACGAGCGACTGCGATGGAGGCCGATGCTGTCGCCGCGGGCACGCCGCCGTCGCTGCTGCTGCCGCTGCCGCCCCCTGTCCAGCGCAAGAAGCGTCCGCTGCTTTGGCATATCGGCCCTCTCGTGGTGCTGAGCTTCCTGCAGGCGGCGTCGTTCGGTATCATGGGGCCGATGCTCCCCATTGTCATGACCGAGGTGGGCGTCCTCGCGCTCTCTTGACGGGCTAGCGAGCTTACTCAGCCGCTTCTTGGTGCAGTACTTTGCGCGGATATACACGCAGGGCGCGCCGATTGACTGCGGCCGGTCGCCGCATCTTCAGGTGCGGCGCTTCTGTTGGTCTCACTATGCCCAGGCGTTGGTCTCACTCACACTCGTGACAACTGACTGACTGCTGTAACTAGGCGTGCGTCTACGGATCGAAGGAAGCAGCGTGGCTGTCCAGGTACACAACGAAGCGAAGCGCGCGTGTGTCAATCTGGCTCTGTGAACTCTCACGCTAACGCTGGCGCGGCAGCATCTTCTCGGCGGTCGGCTGCGGATTCTTGTTCTTCCTCTCGCCGGTGCTAGGCCAAGCCTCCGACGTCTTTGGGCGAAAGGTAAGCAGCGTCTCATCGGCACACGAACTTGATAACAAAGCAGCCTGGCCGCTCACTCCCTTTGAACTCGCAGCCGTTCTTGGTGCTGAGCCAAGTCGTTCGCGTCGGCGTGCCCTTCTCGGTCATGTTCTTCATGCAGCCGATGGGGTCCATCTGGCCGTACTTTGTCTTGCGGCTCATCGACTCTGGCGTCGGGTGAGCAAGCGCGTGTACTCGAACTCTGCACCTCTTTCTGTCCTAACAGCTCCTTCTTCTGGTCTCTTCCTGGTCGGTTCCTTCCGGCAGTACTGCTGGCGTCATGAGTGCGTCCATCGCGGACGTCGTTGAGCCGGCGCAACGCGCTGCGGCGTTCGGACTCTCGTTCGCAAGCTTCTCGGTCGGATTCTGTGTCGCATCGTTCGTCGCGCCTTACTCGACACGGGTACATCAGCTGACGCGATTCTCGATGCTATCGCGAGCCTCCTCTAACTACTGCTGACTCGCTGCGCAAGTAGTCAACGAATCTCCAGATTGCGGCGGGGTTGTTCGTCCTGCGGGTCGTGTGGGCCGTCGCTGTCTTGCCTGAGACTCTTCCCCAGAACCCTGTGTCTCCTCGCAGAGCTCGCTGGAGCATCGAGAACCCGATTCGGTCCATGGCGATCTTGTACCGGTCGCGGTTGTTCATCAGCTTGACGTGCCTGGTCGCGCTCACGAGCTTCGTCACGAATGGGCTGTGGCAGATCCGCACCTTCTATCTCAATGTAAGGCTCTGGGCGTGGTTGAATGAGCTGAAGCGACGACTAACTGCGGCTACTGCCAACCTACAGACCGTGCTGGGCTTCGACGAGAAGAACGTGGCGCACCTGATGCTCCTAAGTGGGCTCGCGTCCATCTTCTCGCAGACGCTGCTGCTCCGCCCTCTGATGCACTTGATGCGCGAGCGCGGCGTGATCATCGTCGCGCTCCTTGGCTGCATCCTCGAGTCCGGAGGCTTCGCCGCGACCGCATTCTACCCGAGAAAGTGGATCGCGTTCTCTCTCACAGCGCCTGGGTGTCTCTCGGACCTGTCGTTCGCTGCTATCTCGTCGCTCAAGTCCATCAACTGCTCCGAGAAGGTGGGCACTGACGTAAACGGCGCTGCCGACAATTCGCTGACCGCTTACTGCGACACGAACAGGAGCAAGGACGGCTTCAGGGAGCCATCTACGGCGCGCGTGCGATCTTCGAGGCCATGGGCCCTGTGCTGTTCTCGAGCTTGTATGCTGACATGAGAGAAGACGCGGTGTGGTCCCGCGCTATGCCGTACCTGGTCGCGACGGCCACGTACGTGGTCGGGATTGGCGTCGCGCTCTCGCTGCCAGGTGCTGGGAGCAAGAAGACTGCGCCAATGCCGTCTCAGCCGGACTCGGGGCTAAGGGCGGTGCCTAAGGTGCCACCATCGCTCGTGTCGCCAACGTTCGGCATGTCCTCCAGCGCCGAGATGGGCATGTACGAGACGACCGACAACGAAAGCGACGACGGCGAGGCAATGTTCCAGTCCATGGCGTCCGCGATCGGATGGGAGGAGGAAGCGGAGGAGCTGGCGAGGCCGCTGCTGAACGACGCGTGAGTAGCGTCTAATCGCCGGGCTACATTGCTGTAGAAGCAGACTGGTGACATCGGACAAATGGGGGGGGGGGGGG